>CAUYQV010106853.1:0-11382 GCA_963574575.1 Galagoides demidoff
GACCAGGCCCACCAAACAATGATGGCTGCAACCAAAAAATGGCCGGGCGTTATGGCGGGCGCCTGTGGTCCCAGCTACTTGGGAGGCGGAGGCAGGAGACTCGCTTGAGCCCAGGAGTTGGAGGTTGCTATGAGCTGTGATACCATGGCACTCTACTCAGGGGGATAGCTTGAGGCTCCATCTCAAAATAAAAAAAAAGTTCAATAGCACCATCTTGAAAGAAACAGTTAACTGACGTATACTTGGGCTTATGTTTTTTCCCCTAAATTATGAAAGCTTCTTTGAAATGGTGATTCACATTTTGTTTGGTCTTCTTTATAGATTTTGTCTGGTAGTCTTTTATAAGATTTTTTTTTTTTTGTAGAACTGCCCTTTATGTCTGAGACCGTCTATGCCTTCAGTAGGCAACTCAATTTTAATAACTTTACAAGTTCAAATTGGTCATAAGCTGCAAAGAGGCAGTAATAAGCAGAGGGTGCCATCTGGTCACATTACAGATCTGACACCTATGAAAGAAGGGAAAGGAAAGATTGACTAGGAAGTGTGTCTGGCTGCATTGTAATTCTAACACAGTTCTGGCCATGCCAATGGAAGTCTTTGGAGTCAGTTGTTCTATAGGAGTGCATCTATGTTAGTATTCCCACTATGCTCAGCCATTGCTTGGGAGCAGCCTGGGTAAATCATGGCCTTTGTGGGAGGATGAAGGTCATTCAGGAAGGTTGGCAGGTTATATGTTGATTAACCATGACACCTGTGCAGATTTGAGTGGCTCATTTCTGTGGCCTCTACATTTCCATGTGCCACATACATCCACTTCTTCACCCAGTTTTTGATATAGTTTGTACATGAGTGTTTCCTGTGGTGCTGTCTTCCTGAGGGGAAAGTTGGTGGGGAGAGAGAGAGACAGAGAGAAAGAGAGAGAGAGAGATTTCTTGAACTGTAGTCTCTATCATTGTAGTGGTTAGCCCCTGGTCCTCCATCTTGGAAAGAGTAATTAATACTAATAAGAACAAGGAGGACTGCTTTTAAACAGTGGAGTCAGGAAGGAATACCTACTTGATGGTTTATGGTGCTCCTGTGCCTCATTTAAACTGTGAAGGGAAACTTTGGAACAACTTCAATATAACAGGAATTAAAAATTTGAGTCATGGTTCTAGATAATGCATCGGGACCTATAGAGGTAATAGCTGAAAGTAAAGGGAATTTAGAATGGCTAGTACAGGAAGGAAATGATGAACACCATAATTTTAGATACTGGGATTCACTGGTGAACAAAACCAAACCACTACCTTTATGAAGATTACATTCTAGTGGGAAGATATATATGCATAATATATACGTGTGTGTGTGTGTGTGTGTTTAATATAGTTCTTATTAGTTTGAAGATCACATTCCTTGTGGCAGATGAATTAAACAAAATTTTCTCTAAATACCAGGCTAACCACTTCTCTTCTTGGTTTGCTTTTTAAAATTTTCCTAAGCATTTATTCCCATAAGTTTTGATTCCTTTTAAGTTTTTAGCTTTCCTTCAATTGCTGTTATGGGTTTATATTACTCATTTGTGCCTGTCTTCATTTCTCCCTTCATTTCATCTTTTCACATAGTCTAACAATGTAATTTACTCAGTGTTCCTGATTTAGTCACATGTCTGTTTTCTTTCTCATTGAATTCTCATCCTCATATGATAGAATTTTGCTTTGTATAGAATTTCCCATAAGTACTATCCTTTTACTCTTTTATCACGAAATCACAGTTATAAGTGTGATCTTTCAAAAATATGCTTAATTTACATAGTGTACAGTTGACTGTGCTCAACTTTCTCTTCTCCCGCTTAATACTAACAATCCCAATCTGACATTACAGTTTTTCATCCTTATGTGCCTTTTAGTGCCACATGTCAATCAATTCAACTGTGCTCCTCAGGCTTAAAGCCCAGAATGCTTCTGTTGGAAATGATCAGATTTCAACCATCTTCTCAAGACTATGAGTCTTCCTAATATTTTAACACATTGGTTCTCAACCCCTGGTATACATTAGATATAATTGGTCTAGGTTGAGGCTAAGGTAGTCCAATTTAGGACCACCATTATAGTGGAAAGGGAAGCTATATAGAACTTCTTTGCATTATGCAATTGATGAGAAGATTTTTTATTTATTCTTTATCATGTTCTTAATATTTCCTCTTATGTTTTTTCCGTTCATTCTTCATTGTTCTGTGTTCTTTTACTTGGTTCTTTTATCTTGTCTATGAATTCTTTATTCTTTAAAAGAATAACTCTTTGAACTTATGGCTCAGATATATCTTGTTGGTTACCATCACAATTGCCATTATTTTTGTTTTCTAGATCAGTCCTGTTTAATAGCAGTATAATGCATATCACATATGTAATTTTAAATTCTATAGTAGTGACATTAAACAAACATTAAGAATTAGGTAAAATGGACTTTAATAACATTTATTGTTTAACCTATTATAGCCTAAAAATTATCATTTAAACATGTAATCAATATACAACTTGTTAATGAGACATTTTACACTCTTTGAAACCTGATGTATATTTTACATTTATAGCACATCTCAATTTGTACTAGCCACATTTCAAGAATTCAGTAGGCACAGATAGCTAGTTTCTGCGGTATTGGACAGAGCAAGTCCAAATGAAAAATTGTTCATATTATTTTCCTTTGAAATCTGCAATAGAAAATGCCTATTGACCTTTTTTTGGTAATAATTCCTTCCCAATTAGAATTTTCTCTTACAGCAATTTGTTTATACTTCTTTCCATCATAGAATTATGTTTACTATCACTTTTGTTACATTATAGTAACTGATGTATGTGTTTGTTTCTCTAGCAAAATTGCAAGATCTCTGAAGGCAGGTTCTGTATACCAGTTCCTCTTTGTGCCATCTTTTCTCATTCACAGCACTATTCTTTGCTGTTGAGATAGTAAAGCAGGAAGTAAATGTTTATGGGATTGGATCATCTATCAATACAACCCGTCTCTTCATGGGCCTATCTATTACAGAGGCTTAGCAACTAGGAATATGGTCAGTATGTATTCCCTCAAGAATAGAGATACATTTAATTTTCAAAAATCAAGCCACAAGTCAGGCTATTATACCTTGTGTTTTAGTATTTGTAGCTCTTATTCTACAAAAGATACTATTTGAATTTTCTTTTATGATTTTCTACTATGCAGTATTTGTTTCAAATTCAGTATTTCCGTGAATTATGTTTGCCTATGACTAGCCAGTTAGATTTGGATTTCTAAAATTATTTTGCTATTTTTATGCATGGTTCTTTTTCTAACAGTTCACATGTCTACAGTTTGTTTTTATGGTTCTTAAAGCTTTTCGCCCAGCATTCTAATGTTTGTTATCTAGAAATGAGCTGGTGATAGAAATTAAATATGATTTCATGGTAACATGAGATTAAATAGCGAATTGCGGGTTGCTGCTATTTTTTATTAAAATAAATGCTCATTGACTGTATATATAAGGTATATACAAGCCTCTTTCTGCCTATGAAGAATTCTCTGCCTCCATCTTTTGTATTTGTTTATCAGATCATCTCTTTCTTACCTATCCTTTCTCTCATCTCTCTAAAATGGGACTAACTAAAGGACAGATTTTTTGTTATGACAATAGTATAAAGTGTTCATAGATTTTGAGTAGTTATAAATTAAAGCTGCTTTGCAAATAAGTGCTCTATTTGAGTGACAAATACTGAGAAAGCACTGCTAACTTTAATATTAGAGGAAGTTAAAACTGTTGTCATAGCTTCCCCACCCCAAATGTAAAGTTATGGGGGCTTATCTGAGGAACTTGTCTGTAGATTTTTAAGGTGAACCTACTAGTAATGAAACAAGTAGAAGTATGTCCAGACTAGATACAAGAATAGCTACATTGTCTAATAACTGGTGTCTTTAAATCTTTGGTCTCTCTTTGATCTATGTGAGTTTATGAAAATCCTTAAAATAAGTTTTTTAAATACTGACTTGAAAATTACTAGAATAGTTGTGATTTGGGAGGAGCTCTGGTGGTAGTTTGGTGTCCCATAACCAAGAACATTATAAAGACTGTATTGGTTTTTTCCTGCTAGTTACAAATGAAACAGCCAGGACTGAAGAATTCTTGCTTTTTGTGATTCCACTAAGGTTTTTCTGATTTCTGCCCATTGTTGGAAAATACCATGGGGCTGTCATGCAGAACATTTGCTGAAAGTGGTAGCAGAGTTTCTTACTTTGCTGTCTGTGAAATAAAGATCTTATTAACTCCTCCTATTGTAAATATCAGCTGCTTGAGATAATCAGCCAGTAATACTGTCAGAAATGCACAGGAAATGTTGGTCCCTCAGTATAAGGGCAAAACCCAATTTCTTCTTTTTACCTTCCTGTCAGCAGGCAACAGGGAAGCCTAGGGCATGTTAGTACATTTTTACACTGGCATAGAGCCCTGCAGTTGGACTCACTGAGTCTTAAATGCACTCAGAACATAGGTTCTGACTGCTTCATAGGAAACATTCCAGACATATTTACACTCAGCCCAACTCTGAAGTTTTTATTCTTATTATCATGGTACTATGGTCTTTCTGTTTGCTTCTTTTATCTGTGATGTTAGTACTTTTCCAAGGCCAAGTTAAAACAAATAACTACAGATAAGTTCAACTGTGTTAATCTGTTTACATTTATGAAACTGCTTTACTGCAAGTCTGAGAAAGATATTGAAACTTTGAATATGTCTGTACATGCCTGGTAGAGTAGAAAGCTTCAGTGCTGTCAATAGCCAGTCCATAAAGATCTTCTTACCATAAGATCAGGATTCATCTTACTTCTTAACTTTCTTTTTTTTTTCTGTGAAGGCATAACTGTTGGTGAACTCATTTATCTTAAAGTAAATCATTTTTAATGGTGTTGGAAGTTTTTGTAACATCTACAAATAACTTAATATCTGATGTTTTTATTGTGTTACTCATGTTTATTACCCCATCATTCTGGGCCATTAATTTTAAGTTTTGGGGTAATTTTCTTTCAGAGAAATTAGTAGTGGAAAGAACGTGGAATTTGAAGGCAAAAGATAAAAATCTAAGTTCAATTGTTAGCTTACTATATGGTCCTAAATAAAGACATTTAAGCCCTTTAAACCTTCGTTTCTACTTTTGAAAACATAGATAAGTATACCCACAGATGTCACAGCATTATTGCTGAGAGAACCAGATAAGACATATATCATATTATTTGCAAATTGCAAAGAACTATACAAATGTTGATGATCATTTTTGTTGTTTTCCAACCCTTTCACCCCAGTGCATGTAATTCCCTATTGTCAGGTTAGATATGATACTATCACTTGAGAATGTATGTATGTTTCATTTTATTCCTGAAAATGTACATATCACCAAATTTTCTTACCAAGATTTCATATTAGAAATGAATAGCAATAATTACAACCAAAGAAATTTATCTATAAGCACTGTCCATATCGCTTCATCTTTAAAGTAAAATAAAGGCTTTCAGGTTGAATAGGGAAATTGGATGCGCTCTCTGTTGCTTTTATTATAGCCATTAAGACACAGTATTAAATGATTTCTTGAGTTGATCTCATTTTAAAATTACTTTAATCTTTTACTTGCTTGAGATTCCATTGTTGAATTTTCTTTATCAGAACTTATGCAGGTTAAATGTCTACTGCAGAAACATCTTAAATCTCAGTATCAATACTATGGTCTGGCTGCCATGGGAGTTCTTCATCACTGGAGGTGTTAACAAAATGAGACTGGATGGCTAGAAATGTTTTAGGCAGATAGCATAGAGCACAAAGAGCTGAGGACTGGAAAGCTGCTGATTGTGTGTTGTGATCCTTACTTGTGTTTTTTTTTTCCAATTTAGATCATGAACATGTTTATATATAATTACTTCCTCCAAATATTGCTTATTCTACACTTTTGGAATGCTTGCTAGGAAATACTTGAATAGCACATAAAAAATACAATTTGCGTGTAACCAGTTTTCTAAGCTTTTTTTTTTATCCTTTGAATACTCATGATAATTTAAGAACACCTTATGTCATTTATCACATTCTTTTTAATAAAAATGAATTTGTTTATTTCTCTAATTGCCTTTATTGAAATTAAAAAGTACTGTGGAGATAAGATATTTAGTAATCTCCTATACCCCACATTAGTTTGTATAGATTGAGCACTCAATAAAAACTTGTCTTAATTTAATTTATTGTCATTGATACCTAAAACTTAGAAAGTTCTCTTGATTAAAGTAGCTTATACTCCATTTCTTTCCTGCCTGCCAATCATAGAATATACTGTTTACAAATATCATTCTGACTTAGGATAATTTTCTAATATAATAATCTCATTTACCCAATTACCATTAAAAGCATCTAATAACCTAATTATTTTAAAAAGGCCTCAGTTCATGTTTCCAAATGGTACCCAAAAGTACTTGCAGATGAAAAAAATTATCCTAAATGAGCTATAAGCATAGCCTCTATACCTCAAATGTAAAATTAGGGGGCTAATCTGAGGAATTTTCTGTGTATTTCTAGGGCTAAACTACTGGTAATGAAGCAGTGGGTACTTTTCCCAGGCTGGATACCAGAATAACTTCATTGTCTGACAACTGGTGCCTTTCAATCTTTGAGCTCACTTTGATCAATGTATGTTTATGAAGGCTGGATATGGTGGCTCATGCCTGTAATCCTAGCACTCTGGGAGGCTGAGGTGGGTGAATTGCTTGAGCTCACAAGTTTGAGACCAGCCTGAACAAGAGCAAGACCCAGCTCTACTAAAAATAGAAAAAAACTGAGGCAAGGGGATCACTTGAGCCCAAGAGATGGAAGTTATTGTGAACTATAATGATGCCACAGCACTCTAGCCAGGGTGACAGCTTGAGATTAAAAAAAAAAAAAGTAATTTTATGAGAATCCTTAAAGTCTGGCATACTTCTGCCTGGTAAACTTCCTTAGGGATCTCACCTTTCTGCAACCTTCCTCTACACCCTCACCCCTCCATTTAAAAAAAAAATATAGGATCTCAAAAAACTAAATAAAAACATCTTATTCTTTAGTTATCTTTTAAAAATTGCAATGTTTTGGCTAAGCATGGTGGCTCATGCCTGTAATCCTAGCACTCTGGGAGGCTGAGGCAGGTGAATAGTTTGAGCCCAGGAGTTCAAGACCAGCCTGAGCAAAAGTAAGACACTGTCTCTACTAAAAGCTAGGTGTTGTGGTGAGTACCTTTAGTCCCAGCTGCTTGGTAGCCTGAGGCAAGAGGCTCTCTAAAGCCCAAGAGTTTGAGGTTGTTGTGAGCTTGTGTCAACCCCAAGGTGACACAGTGAGACTCTTTCAAAATAAAAAAAAAGACAAATTGCAATGTTTTATATGAAGCAAAACAATTAACTACTTTAATATTGGTGACTGACATGCTGCAGTCATCATACTTTAATGACTTTCTCTAATACTTTTAGTTCTGAATTTGTAGAAAGTAGCCACCCCCGGGATTAGAACTGAGTGAACTTCCCCAGCCTAAATTCTTCCCCTGCTGGACTCAGCTCTAACAGCCTCTGACTTACAGAGGAATTCAGCTGGGACAGAGGAGTGGGACTGGAACTGAGTGAACTTTCCTAGCCTAAATTCTTCCCCTGCCAGACTCAGATCGCCAGGTGATGCTGGCAGTCGTAAACCCTGGGAGCAGTTCCTAACTATAGTGAACTAGGTTACAGCCCTGTGGGATTACCAGTGACTGGGTGCAAGGTGGAGAAGGAGGTATCAACCTTCCCAGACTAATTCATTTGCTGTGTGGGTCCTTTTGCCCTCACGGAGCACTGGAGCAAGTTATATCTGAGCTGCCAGCAGATCCCTCTTATCTAGGTGCTAGAGACATTTGAACTCTCCTACCTAAGACTGGTGCTGACTGGGATAACCTATTTGGACTCCTTGAACCGGGAAAATCACCCAAGGATTATCCAAAGTGGCACCCTGGGTGTGTGCTTGAGGGAAGGTTTGATTTTCCTTGCCCAATTATTGTTTGTGGGGGGTGGGGGCGACTTAATTGCTGGTATTTCTCCACAAATGAGAAATGAGACTTCAACCAAGAGTAACTGATTCACTAGGGTAGGACAAAGACCAGGTGAAAATAAGACAGAGCCACTTAGCCCCACCACACCAAGCAGGTCCCTAGTCTCTCAGGCCGTAACACCGTACGGGTCCTTGACAAAACTCAAGGGGAAAAGCCAAACAGGGTAAAGTAATCATGGAGCGCAATCAGTGGAAAAGCTCTGGTAATATGAATAACCAGAGTAGATCAACACCCCCCCAAGAAAGGATGTGGCAGACGAAAATGAAGATCCCCTGTATAAACAGATGGCTGAGATGCCAGAAATCGAATTCAGAATTTGGATTGCAAATAAGATTAATAGAATAGAGGCAAAGATAGAATTAGAAATTCAAGGAGCATTCCAAAAGTTCACTCAAGAATTCAACGAATTCAAAGACAGAACCACCAAAGATTTTGAAAAATTGAGGCAAGAGATTGTAGCCCTCAAAGATCTGAAAAATATGGTAGAATCTCTTGGTAATAGAATGCAGGAGGGAGAAGAAAGGATCTCAGACATAGAAGACAAAGTTTATGAACATGCCCAAGCATCCAAAGAGGAATAGAAATGAAAAATAAAAATGGATCATTCTCTCAGAGAGCTCTGGAATAATTCGAAGAAAACTAATATTCGCCTTATAGGAATCCCTGAAGGCGACGAAGTTGCTTCACAAAACACCAAGAGGCTCTTCTTCATGAAATTATGAAGGAAAACTTTCCAGATATGCCAAGAGATCCTGAAATTCAGATAGCAGACAGCTTCAGAACCCCAACACGACTGAACCCGAACAAGACATCCCCCAGACACATCATAATTAACTTCACTAAAGTTAATATGAAAGAGAAAATCTTGAAAGCAGTGAAACGTAAGAAAACCATAACATACAAGGGGAAGGATATTAGAATGACTGTAGATCTCTCTGCCAAATCCTTTCAGGCCAGAAGAGGGTGGTCAGCAACATTTAATCTCCTAAAACAAAATAACTTTCAGCCCAGGATCCTGTATCCAGCTAAACTGAGTTTCATTTATGATGGAGAAATTAAATACTTTAATGACATTCATATGTTGAAGAAATTTGCCATAACTAAACCAGTTGTCCAAGATATTCTCAGACATATCTTCCATAACAACCAGTGCAATCCTCCACCACAAAAGTAAACTAACTCAGAAACTATTGATCAAATTCCAAATTCCACAGTGGCAAAAGGATTAAAAATGTCCACTGGACTTTTGAAAAACTCGATACCTAAAATTTTGCCAGGCTTATCAATAATTTCAGTCAATGTGAATGGCTTAAATTGTCCTCTAAAGAGGCACAGATTGGCTGATTGGATACAGAAACTCAGACCAGACATCTGTTGTACACAAGAATCTAATCTTACCTTAAAAGACAAATATAGACTCCGGGTGAAGGGATGGTTATCTATATTCTAGGCTAATGGAAAGCAGAAAAAAGCAGGTGTTGCAATTTTATTCGTAGATACAGTAGGTTTTAAACCAACAAAAGTAACCAAGGATAAAGATGGCTACTTTATATTTGTTAAGGGCAATACTCAATATGATGAGATCTCAATTATCAATATCTATGCACCCAACCAGAATGCACCTCAATTTAAAAAAGATACTCTAACTGGCATGAGCAACTTGATCTCTCCCAGCTCCATCATAGTCTGAGATTTTAACACTCCTTTGGCAGTGTTGGATAGATCCTCCAATAAGAAGCTGAGCAAATAAATCTTAGGTTTAAATTTAACTATTCAGCTTCTGGATTTAACAAACATCTATAGAACATTTCATCCTAACAAAACTGAATACACATTTTTCTCATCAGTGCACGGAACATACTCCAAAATCGATCACATCTTAGGTCACAGATCTAACCTCAGCAAAGTTAAAAGAATAGAAATTATTCCATGCATCTTCTCGGACCATCATGGAATAAAAGTTGAACTCAGTAACAACTGGAATCTGCAGACTTATACAGAAACATGGAAGCTATATAACCTTATGCTGAATGATAGATGGGTCAGACGAGATCAAGAAGGAAATTACCAAATTTATACAACAAAATGATAATGAAGGCACAAATTATCAGAACCTCTGGGATACTGCAAAGGCAGTCCTAAGAGGGAAATTTATGGCATTGCAAGCTTTCCTCAAGAGAACAGAAAGAAAGAAAAAAAGAGAACAGAAAGGAAGTTAACAACTTAATGGGACATCTCAAGCAGCTGGAAAAGAAAGAACATTCCAATCCCAAATCCAGCAGAAGAAAAGAAATAACCAAAATTAGAGCAAAAGTAAATGAAATTGAAAACAAAAGGATTATAGAATGGATCAATAAATCAAAAAGTTAGTTTTTTGAAAATGTCAAGAAAATTGATAAACCTTTGGCCAACCTAACCAAGAAAAAAAGAGTAAAATCTCTAATCTTGTCAATCAGAAACGGTAAAGATGAAATAACAACATACCCTTTAGAAATTCAAAAAATCCTTAGTGAATATTACAAGAAACTTTATTCCCAGAAATGTGACAATCTGAAGGAAGTCGACCAATACTTGTAAGCATGTCATCTCCCAAGACTTAGCCAGAATGAAGTGGAAATGTTTAACAGGCCTATATCAAGTTCTGAAATAGCATCAACCATACAAAATCTCCCTAAAAAGAAAAGCCCAGGACCAAACAGCTTCACATCAGAATTCTACCAAACCTTTAAAGAGGAACTAGTACCTATATTACTCAACTTTTTTCAAAATACAGAATACTACTCAACACAGTCTATGAAGCAAATATCACCTTGATCCCCAAACCAGGAAAAGACCCAACAAGAAAAGAAAATTATAGACCAATATCACTAATGAACATTGATGCAAAAATATTCAACAAAATCCTAATAAACTGAATGCAGCAGCACTTCAAACAAATTATACACCATGACCAAGTGGGTTTTATCCCAGGATCTCAAGGGTAGTTCAACATAGATAAATCTATAAATGTAATTCATCACATAAACAAATTAAAAAACAAAGACCATATGAATCTCTCAATTGAT
Organism: Galagoides demidoff; assembly: GCA_963574575.1. Lineage (NCBI taxonomy): Eukaryota > Metazoa > Chordata > Mammalia > Primates > Galagidae > Galagoides > Galagoides demidoff. Next base: position 11,159 of record CAUYQV010106853.1, read on the forward strand.
ACAGAAAAAGCGTTTGATAAAATATCCAGCATCCCTTCATGATCAGAAAACTTAAGAAAATTGGTATAGAAGGGACATTTGTTAAACTGATAGATCAGGCCATCTACAGCAAACCCACAGCAAATATTGTATTGAATGGAGCTAAGTTGAAAACATTTCCACTCAGATCAGTAATGAGGCATGGTTGCCAATTGTCTCCATTGCTCTTTAACATTGTAGTGTAA
>CAUYQV010106854.1:0-44385 GCA_963574575.1 Galagoides demidoff
TGGTCCCAGCTACTTGGGAGGCGGAGGCAGGAGACTCGCTTGAGCCCAGGAGTTGGAGGTTGCTATGAGCTGTGATGCCATGGCACTCTACCCAGGGGGATAGCTTGAGGCTCCTGTCTCAAAAAAAAAAAAAAAAAAAAAAAGGTCCAGCTCTTCTCATCTTTACCTGGTCATTTGTACTGTCCTTCCTAAGGTTACCTTGTATTAGAAAATTTCCAATTACATTTTTGGAAGACATAAAACCACATATTTTAGAAAATTCTGATTTTCATCTTTTCTTTGGCTTCATCCTATTTTCCCCCTGATTAGTTGGACTGTAGCAACTTTAATGTCTGCTGATTCCAAGGCCAAGGTTCATCCTCTTCACTGATGGAGCTGATGTTAAACTGACTGACTATACTTTCCTTCTTGTTTAATAGCAGACTGATCTTCCTCAGTTGGGACTCTGATTAGTTTGTGGCGGGCTGGGGAAGGGAGGATGGGCATGGCAGGAAGAGGTCAGCCCAAGCCTCATGCAGACCAAGTGCAACCCTGGGCAGAGCAGAGACCTGGCTGTGCAGAAGGAAACTGCAAAATTTCTGCTGAGCGGCAGCCCAGCATCACCTGTGGGGAATTTTTAGCTGTGGAAAACTGTTCAGGCAAATATGAAAGGTTTGGAACAGGTATGAAACATACTGACAGGCTCTTTATAAAATTAACAAAGTGCCACACGGTGGGAACTATGGTAGGGGAAAAATATATCTGTTATACATGGCCATTGTTCCCTCGCTTGCTTTCCTCTACTTGCTCACTAGTCAGGAGTCACCTTCCTGATTGTCATAAAGAGTCTGAGCTAAGCCCGGGCGAGGTGGCTCGGCACTCTTGGAGGCCAAGGCGGATTGCTTGTGGTCATGAGTTTGAGACCAACCTGAGCAAGAGACAGACCCCCCATCTCTAAAAAGAAAAATAGCTGGGCATTGTGACAGGTGCCTGTAGTCTCAGTTACTCAGGAGGCTGGGGCAAGAGAATCACTTGAGCCCAGGAGTTTGAGGTTGCTGTGAGCTGTGATGCCCAGCACTTTCCTGGGGGCAAGAAAGTGAGACTCTGCCTCAAAAAAAAGAAAAAAAAAAGGAGCCTGAGCTTTCTTCATTGCTCCAGTGGATCACATCACTCTTGGGAACCCTGAGCCTGGCCTTCGGGATATCTTCCAGGCCCTGCCTTCTGGTGGAATGGCTGACCCACACAGACCAGTGGCCCATACTGAGGAATTGACTTAACTGGTATCGTGACCACTCCATCCCAACCCCAAGAACCAATTCAGCAAAGAAGGCAATTTCTACACCCCTATGGTCCCACCCCGAATCCAGCCAATTAGCAGACAAACTTGCCTCATCTTCTGCCTGCCAAGCTATCTTTAAAAGCCCTCTCTGTCAACTTTTTGGGGAGATGGATTTGAGAACTTTCTCCCATCTTCTCACGTGGCACCTGTGATACCAAACTCCTTCTCTGCTGTAACACTGGCTGTCTTAGTGTATTGCCTTCCCCTTGAGCAGCGGCCGATGAACCTGGTTGGGCCATGACACCGGTGAGTCTAACCACCTGTCTGTACAATGGGAGGTCTGTACCTTTCCTGTTCCCTTGCACTAAACAGCACCATTCATGGCCACTCACTTCATCTGCGATGCACACGCCTCCCCTTTCTCGCACCAGCTTGAAGGCTTCCTTTAGAAACCCTTTTGGGTACTGGACAAATCCGTTCACACCCTGTAAAAGACCAAACCAAGAAGACCTATCATAACAGCATGCATCCTTTCAAAGTATTCAAAACAAAAGATAGGTCATCATCATCATCATCATTACCATAGCAAAGCTAGAAATTTTGAAAATAGGCTGCAGGACAGTTTCAACTAGGGGTGAAAGAAGGGCCATTACTCTTAAGTCATGCTTTCTGGAAAAAAGATGGAAATATGTGTATTTATTCTTTTCTGAAATTAGAAAACAGTATACTGAGGGGGCTTGGTAAAAGTAAAGAAAGACTCCCCCTGATAATGGGAGGGTTAAGCAGCTGAAAATTGCCAGGCTTTCCTTTTCTTAACATTTTAGGAATTCAACAGTTTCATCTATCTATCTTCTAAGTGTGGAAACGGAAGCAAGGGTTTCCTAAAGGTAGGCTGAAAATCAAGGCCTATTGTTTTTTCAAGGAGACCAAAAGAATAAATTGAATTTGGAGAGCACATGAATGAGTACCTAATTAATATGGAATTGTCTAGAATACATGAAGTAAAACTCTGTGATCATTGAAGATTCAGCTCAGTTTTGTTAAAGGTTCATATACTTACTTGAATTGGTTCTGCAAAAAATCCAGCAATTGACTTGGCCACAGAAGTGTCCAGAGTATCTTTGAACTGTTCAATATACTGGTCTTTAGCCTGGCAGCAGTCTGCAAAAAACAAACCACAGCCTCTGGAGATGTGAGAATGACATCCAGAAGCAGGAGGAAAAGCACAGAAAAAGGAAGGGAACACAGATGAATAAGCTGATTAGAGATCTTCAGAATACAGCAAATGAGGAGATGAGAGTATGCATTTCCAAAGGGGAACATTCTGTTCCCCTTTGCACTTTGGTTCAAGGAAGGAGATTAGAATAATCTTAAAGGCATAAACAAACCACTTTATTTGTTTCCATCCAGGGAAGATGCCCCCAAATGCCACTGATTCTGGTATAGATAGATGTTTCTTTCACCTAAGGTTATCTATCCTCTCAAACCAGTGGGCCTAATTCAAATGTAATTGAAATAGATTCAATCTATTTGAAACTAACTCTATTGCCTTTTGCTGCCTTTTAATCTGATGTACAGTTTTAAAGCGACAACAAAGCATCTCCATTGTTACCATTAATAAATGTGTTTGTAGAAGAATTAGAATTCCGACTCAAGCGGAATGTGCTAGAGCCAGGGAACTGTATCCACTGGTGCTTGGCACTGTGTTCTGTGCTTGTTTTTCTGGATCTTTCTCCCTTTAATTGAGAGTTTTTTGTGCATAGGAATGGTGCCTTGTTCAGTTTAAGGTCAAGCAAACTAGTTCATTGTAGGTGCTCAGTAAATGTTCAATAAATTAAGAGGGAAATAAATAGTAGGAATTGTGGCTGGTATGAGATGTTGAGAGATTTCAGTCATAGGTCTTTTTCTTATAGGGACAGAAAGTAAGATATCTGTGTTCAAATGCTCTGTCTTTAATACATTAGTTCTCTTTTTTTGCCTGGATGTACCCCAAATAAACCCAACTTCTTAGTTTTCAATTTCAATTTCTTTGTATTATGAGAGTATATATTTGGTTTGAAACTTGCTTTGTCATTCTTTATCATTCCTTAATCCCTGCACATATTTGCAAGCTTATATTTGATTTTCTTTATACATATTAAACATTTTCATTTTCTAGTGTATTTGATAATTTGATTGTTTGAAATCCTGGTAAGTCTTTTTCTTGATTGTGGAGTTCTGCTTCCTTATATGTTCATTATTGTTTGACTATGGGAGGTTTATTTTCCTTGGAGTTTCATTTGTGAGAATTCTTTGAGGCCTAGAATGAGAAAGGTTATTTTCAAGCACTTTGCAGCTCCCAGGTCCATGGAGCGTGACCAGTCGAAGGTTCCTCCAAATTATCAACTTGAGGTAGTTAGAGTTCAGGGTCAGTCTGTAGTTCAAATTTTGAATGGCGGTACCTCCCAGATCCTCTCCACTCCATCCAGCACCAGGATTCTTGCAGACCCTTTGGTCTGTGACAGGTTGTTTTTGGTGGTGTGTTTATTTCTAGTTGACCCATATAATAAAGATGTTACCTCTTTGGGGTTTCAGCCTGTGAAAGGGAAGGCTTTCCTATCAGATCTCTTACTTTGTCTGGGCCCTGGACTTTGTCATCTCTTCCCTGCACTCCACAGAGCTATGAACACTGAAGTTCAAGGTTACTCAGTCTGACAAATGTCCTCAGGGCAAAAGCTGGCTGCAGTCCCCTAAAGACCTTTTTGAGTTTCTGAGAATTCTTATTTTCTTGTATCAATGCTTTAATTAGGATGTGTTTCATATGTCACCCATGACGTTTAGTTGTTTTTATGCAGAGATAACTGCCATATTACCAGTAACAGCTAGCCATCCAGCTCAAGTATATTAATAGTAACTATGTTCACATTCTCATCCTGCTAGAAGATGCTGGAAACCTTCCTGTCAATGGTAAGGGACATCTCATTAGCTGGAATCCTTACCATACAGACAGGTAGGCTCAAAATCCTGGGAATGGGAGAGGACAAGGGAAGAGGGGTAAGATAACCCAGAAGACCTGCCCTAGTTCCAGAAGCTTCCATCTGTGTGTCAAAATTGGAAGTGGGAACCACTGAAGAAGCAGGAAAAGCAAGAGAGAAGATGCCTTCTACTACAGAATACCAAAGGTCAGCTGTATCCATATATGACCATACTTTCAGAATTTTTATAGATTTTATTTTTTATAAATTATAAATTAAAAATAAAAAAGTAATTAAACATTTTTATAAATTATAAATTAAAAAATTTATAAATTATAAAATTTATATATTTTATTTTTATAATTTTAATCCATATATCCAAACTTTCAGAATTTTTATCCACACCTGCAATTTGGTTCTGAACAGTACCACACAGTCTCTGGACTTACACCCATATCCTTGAACAATAGATGGGATACAGAGGAAGATGATGTGGCTGGGCCAGAATAGCCCTGCACCAGTGACACTGAAAGTGGTCTGTAAGGGGGAGTTGCCACCTGCCATCCCAACCCTGGTCTAGACGCATGGATTTAACCCTGTCTCCTGGGGGTTACACACAGAGAATAGTAACCTTTAGCAATCACCATCAAAACTGAAGCACACATATATTTTATACTTCAGTTCTTCATTAGAAAATGGAAAAAAAAAACCAAACCACTACCTGGCCCCCCAAATCTTTTAGGGTACACACATATTGGGGGAAGAAGATCGACTGATTGGGGTTCTTGACATCTGTGGTCAGTTGTAGGAGGTTGAGGGTGTCAGAAAGAAATGAATAACAAAGATACCAAACCAGAAAGTACGTTTTTAGCATTACTTATATTGTTTTGATGGGCAGAATATAGTAGACAAACGCATGCCTCTGGAGATTGAAATTTGCCTATTTTTCTTAGGAAAGAAAGAGAAAACAGCCTCAGATGACCCTAAAGAATAGATCAGACATGTTCAAAAGACATAATTTGAAAGTTTAACAAGCCCATTTGTAACTAGCGAAATCAAAGAGTGGCCCCAAATCAACCTCAGTGGCTTAAACCAGCCGAAAAGATTGTGCTTGAATCTATGCTAGACCTTTCATGATTTTTCCCTCCATCTGTCCACATGTATCAGCAAGGAGAGGGGCCGCTTGCTGGAATGAGCTTCCCCCCCGTTTCACACTTGCTTACTCACTCATTGCTGTAACTCTGGGTCAGGACACCTCTGCAGAGAGATGCACTGTGCCTTGGCGTCTCCATGGCAACCCCAAGGGGGTGGAGGTGGGTGCTCTGCCGGGCACAATGGAGTGGCTATGGAAAAGTTTATATTTCCCGGTGGTGCAGAAAGAGTTAAGCAGGGTGAGGAGACCAGAAAGAACAACAGTTTTTAAGAAAAAGAAAATGTATCTTCCCAAAGGAGAAGAATGACATGATCGGTACCAGGTTTAGAACATTGTGGGGGCAGGAGGTGACGAGAAGTGAATCTCATCATGAATTACATTGGAAATTCAGGGCCTGGGAGGGAAAAACGCTGGTAAGATAATGAAATCTACCACATAAACATCTCTGTTAGACTCTCAAAATGCCCCCTTGCCACTGGGGGCAGTGATGACATAATTCTGAGATGAAAAAATCCTCCTACATAGTTGGGAACTGTGAATGAGACCTGGACTTATCTGTACCCAGAGTACTTAACATGTTGGGCTGCTTGTGCAAACATATATGATTTTACCCACATTACAGCAAGAACCAGACACTTCCCAGGTCCCAAAGGCACTGGAAGAGACTGGAGTCCTCTTTTGTATTCCAGACAAAAAGATATATTTATAAAAGATCATATTTAAAGATATGATAACCAGACTTGTCTCTTAAAGATGTGCATTAAGGAAACAGCTGGCTTAAGATATGCCAAAGACAACAGCTGAGAGGGGCAGAAATGTATGTCTGTCATTATTATTTGCCCTTCAGATGCCACTAGAGAGATGACCATGGGGTTCTGCTATTTTCAAGTTGGGCTAAGGCACAAGGAAGCAGAGAGAATGAAGAGAGAGACAGGATATAAGGCTATAGCACTGGACCCTGGGCTACAGATTTGTAGTCAGACAGAGGCCCATGAGGTCCATCCAATTGATTTGGGTTCTTGATGCTGTATGGATGTGATGTTTGGGTTTGGCTTTGCTGGGCCCTGCTGTTATCCACCTTTCTCTACACACAGCTCTCTCTGTCTTCATTTCAAGAAGCCCTGAGATGGGGTTGTGAGGGCCAGGTGTTGCTATTTTTGTTTTATAAATGGGAAAACTGAAGCAGAAGTTGGATCTTTTGCTCTTGCCTGGACCATGGCAGGGCTGGGAGTGGAATCCAGATCTTCCTTTGATCTTAGATCTGGGAATGGAATCCAGATTTCCTTGATCCTGGCCAGCAGAGCAGGAATCACTTTTTACCTTGAGGTCATTTTGATGGCATAACGGTGTGAACAAGGGTAGTCCTGGATATTGGGAGCACTGCGATCAAATCCTAGCCCTCTCAACAAACAAACAACAAATCCTAGTCCTCTCATCCCTGATATAAGGCGTTGGTTTTCTCATCGTTATGCTGGAGAATTTGAATTATAGTTTTAGATTCTGTGACTATGATAGCTTGTCTTGTTCAATGCGTATCTTTCACCTTTCCACCTCCATTTTGCTCTTATCTCAACAGAATTTTAAGATGGCCATGAATTTTCTTCCTTTTAGAGCTGATTTTTAAGATTTCCATTTTGCATTCTTCCTCTCACCCCAGCAATTCACACTATTCCATTAAAAATCTTTCAGCTGGAGCATTTAGTTCCCCCTTTCAGAACTATGAGGAGCAGTTATTCAGAAGGTCCTGAGTTGTGGTGACAAGTCTGTGGCAGGGCTTGCTGACTAGCAGGGAGCAGATGACGTTTCCACGTCTCCTCTCTCCATATGACAAATAGGTAAAGAATGTAAATAAAACCACGATTGATGAATAGAAGTTTCCCTTGTGAGAATGCCTTTAAAACTTGTGTAAGGAAAAAAAAAATTGCTGTGAGCTGTGATGCCATAGCACTCTACCCAGGGGGACAGCTTGAGATTCTGTCTCAAAACAAACAAATAAAACAACAACAACAACAAAAAACTTGTGTAAGTGTTGTTAGCAGCCTGCAGGAATGGTGGCTTTGTGTTTTGACAGATGCTTTCATTTTGGCTGGCATTCTGAGTCCCTGGAGAACTTTTTGATTGGAGTTTTGAGGTTTCCGAAAGCATTTCCCCCTCTCCTTCCCCTTCCCATAGGGAATTGCTAAATAATCCCACCCATTTTGTTTTCTTATAAATAGATACCAGAGCTATTGCGAATAGAGTTAATAGAGCTGCTTTAATTAAACAGCAGCTGATGGTCTGCTTTTTGGCTTAGCTCTGATAGCATGAGGTGCTCTTCCTACAGGGCCAGAAGGACGCTCTGGGAGTGAAGTGAAGCAGCCTGAGAAGCATTGACTTTACCAGGGGCAACTTGGCGACCTCCTAGTTTTGCTTCCTTTGGCTTTTTTCTGTTTTCAGTTTTTCAAATGTGATTGTTCACTCCCAGGGATGGTCCTGCCTTCATCCCTGTTCCTACGCCTTCCACCCCCACTCTGTCCCTCCCTCCCTGCCCAGTCAGACCTGGTGCACAGTCGCATTTCCTAATTGTTTGCACTGGAGAATCCCGACAGTGGCTTCCACCCCAGGGGCCTCGGAAGACATCTGGGCACATTGTCTGCAAATGACAAAAGAAGGAATTTGGCAAAACACAAGCCAGCCAATGGGGGCGGGGGCGCGTAGGGCAGCAGTCAAGGTAACAGGCTTCTTAATTGGATGTTGAGATTCCTCCCTCTGCCCTCTCCCACGAGCCGGGTGCAAATCTAATATTCTGCTTTGAAGAGATCATTTTTCTTATGAAAAAATCAGTTATCTGGGCAGTCTACAAAGGAAACTGATTTTAATGTAGGCCTGGAAACAACTTGCTCAAGGATTTGGTGGATCAAGAAGAACAATTAAGCATCTGATTCTGATGCTTATAAGGTGGGCACAGCAAGTGAGACCAGAAGGCGAATACAGTGATGAGTCTACAGAAATTTTGTGCTTCAAGGTTTTCAAAACTTTGTAGTTTACTTGATTTTATTTAAAAACAAGCTAAATTAAGAAACCCTATCATGAATTATTGCTCAGACTCTAAATGCCTACCTAGGAAACATTTTCCCCTTAATAGTCTTCAATGCAATGAAGTGAAATCGAGACTCTGATTAATGACAGGCTTTATAGAAGTTTCTAAATTCTACTATCAGGAAAACCTGATCTAGTCCCTATACCTGGAAGATTTTAAAGAAACAAGGGGAAAAATCCAAAACTCACCGATTGGCAACCCAACCCACCGGGGAGGGCCATCTTGAAGGGGCCCACGTTTGTCAACCCCAGTGTGTGTGGACTGCATCCATGGTAGGCTCCTCTGCAGGGGGACAGCACAGCAGGAGGATGGGGTTAGGCTCATTTTGCTTTGACCACTGGCCTATGGACCACTGAGTAGGACCAAAGGGAAAATTCATGAAGGCATTCAGTTCTGATGGTATTTAAAAACTTTCCCAAGCCTATGTCAGGTGAATATACTTACTTATCTTTCTTCTGGTATCATAGATTTGAAATTTTTTTTTTTTTTTTTTGAGACAGAGCCTCAAGCTGTCACCCTGGGTCGAATGCTATGGCATCACAGCTCACAGCAACGTCTAACTCCTGGCTCAAGTGATTCTCCTGCCTCCGCCTCCCAAGTAGCTGGGGTTATAGGTACCCACCACAATGCCCGGCTCTTTTTTGGTTTCAGCCATCACTGTTGTTTGGCCGGCCCAGGCTGGATTCAAACCTGCCAGCTCAGGTGTATGTGGCTGGTGCTCTAGCTGCTTGAGCCACAGGCACCGAGCCATAGATTTGATATTGTGAAAGGAATTTTGGAGAACCACTGGCCAACAACCCTGACCTTAGGGCCTACCTGTCCCATTCCTCTAAAAGTAGAGTCTCATCTTTTAGCATCATGTCAGAAGTAACATGTATAACAAGTACTAGTCTGCAAAGTCGTCAATCTCAGAAAACAATTATTTTTTCCTACTATGCAGCTGTTGCTCAACATCTCTAGAGAGGCTTCATTAAGTGCCTTACAAGCCACCTTCCTTGGCTTGCCAAAATCCTAGCTTTTGTTTCTTTTGAACCGGAAACAGTTACCTTTAGTATAAATTATCCTAAGCATCCACCAGTCTTGGCTTCACGTGAATTTTTAACAATTTCCCAAATCAAAATTGCCCTTAAGAATTTAGAAGGAATCAAAAAGACTATTCAAAAGGATGGTCATGTACCTTGAAAGAGGAGAAACAGCATGTGTTGAACCCTGGTCATCCCATGACTGCTTTGAATAGATCAATACTTACCTGGATATATGTGTGCACATTCTGGAATGTTATTTAGGTAAAATGTCAATCACACTTCTTTGATAGCAAATGTAACTGCACACTCATCTTATATGGAATATGCAGCATTAGATGTGCTGAAGCAAGAGTAAAATAAATCTTTAGAATTTAGAGAGAAGCTATAGCCAGAGAGTTTAAGAAATAGGATTATTTCTTCATTCCATCAGGAATAGTCACTCTAAGTCACTCCTGTCTTTTACATAAAACTTACAAAAGTCTGTTTAAATGTATTGTGTAAAATTGCCTGAGAGGCCACTGTGAGCAAAATGCTTAGTTTTCTTTAATTTTAATGCTGTTATAGTCTTCAAGGGTTTAATAACTAATCAATTAAATCATCCACCTTGAAAAGTCATCTAAGGAAGCAGAAATACACAGGGTTATACAAGTATCCCCTGAACTTAAAGAGAATAAAACGTCAAAGGTGGGTGTAGCTGGCACTGTGGAATCAGTAGATGGACGCTTGTCACAAGCAGCAGTCCCAATGGTCCCAGTGTCACATGGCAGAGCCCTGCTCTTCTGTGGATGTAGAGCAGTCATTTACTGCTTGGCATGTGTGGTAGCTCCTACCACATCTTTAAGGTTAAAAAATCGTCATGCGACCTCCTTCTTAAGTCCATAGGAAGCTCTATGATATAATAAGGACTCCCAAGTTGTTTGTGACCAGTCAGGGCTGGTCAATAGGATGGGCCAATTTGGATGGGGCTATCCAGTTAGGTGATTCATTTAACTGATCCCACCCTAAAAATTAGGAAGTTAGGAAAATACTCCTAGGAGGACTCCTCTCCCTGTCCATGCTACAGTTTCGAGACACACATTTAGGATTAGGGTAAGTCAGTGTTACTGAGGTTGAATATTCCAAGGCCTGATTACCTGAAAGAGATGATGTCTGTGTTGTGTGAGTGTGCTCTGGCCATCAGCATGGCCAGGTCATTGGCTTCGGAGCCACTGTTCATCAGGAAGATTACCTGGGGAGGAAAGAAGACACATGACCTTATGCTTTAATTTGTTTCCTTACTATCCAATTCATTCAAAATTGCTCAGGATGTGTGTCCCAGACCAGCAAGGATTACTTAGCGGTCTCATCATTATGTGTATTCTGTAGCCCTTTATTTGATCCAAATACACTTAGGTCTTTTGTGCGCCTGGCTGTGAACTGTGGGACATGTGGAAGTGGCTGAGAGACTGTCTCCGCTGTGGACCATTCTGGGCTTTCACTGGCTTTGTGTGATGTTCTGTGAAGTGCTAAGGTGGGGAGACTTGCTGAGGGGCACACAGTGGCTAGCGGCTGAACTATTGGATGACTGGGTCTCAGCTCTGAAACCTACCGCCACGCCAACCTGATTCTGAAGGCTTGGAACGAGGCAGAACCCCCAGCCCCTGGGGGTTGTCCCAGCCTGACTGTGCCGTGTGTGTGAGAACGCTGAAGACCATGTCAGCCAACATAAAAATGCAGCTCAGCTGAACCAAAGAATGAAGAGCACTGAGGGGAACTGTTGTCCTCTGAACTCAAGACTGGAGGCCAGCGTTTATGACTTTGTGACTTCCATGAACATCTGGAGCTGACCTTAGGTTGCAGCTATGCCAGGTTTCTTCATCTACTCCAGATAATACAGTGTATCTAGACAATAGAGCTAGCATGCTAAAATAACAGCGGTCAACACCACAGACTGGACACTGTTCCAGGTTCTTCATATATATTAATCCATTTAATGCCCTGAATGCAAACCATGGCCTACATTTTAATATTTCAATTCAATTTAAGTTTTTAAAAATTTTGTTTATTTATTTATTTATTTATTGAGACTGAGTCACATTCTATTGCCCTGGGTAGAGTGCCATGGCATTACAGCTCACAGCAACCTCAAACTTTGAGGTTCAAGAGATCCTCTTGCTTCACCTCCTGAGTATCTGGTACTACGGGTGCCTGCATGACACCTGGCTAGTCTTTTCTATTTGTAGTAGAGATGAGGTCTCACTCTAGCTCAGGCTGGTCTCAAACTCCTAAGCTCAGGCAATCCACCCACCTTGGCTTCCCAGAGCACTAAGATTACAGTTATGAGCCCACTGAGTGTGGCAAATTCAGTCATTTTAGATGCAGAAAAATCTCACTTAACAAAAATATGTAAGTGTGTTTTAGACCAAATAAGCTGAATGGCTCTACTGTTTATAAAAGAAGAAATGCAAATAACTTTGAAGAAAGCCTGTGAAGCAAAGGGATAAAAAATTTTCTTAAGGACGAGGGCTGGGTGTGGCGGCTCACACCTGCAATCCCAGCCCTTTCAGAGGTCAAGGTGGGCAGATTGCCTGAACTTACAAGTTCGAGACCAGTCTGAACTAGAGTGAGACCCCACCTCTAAAAGGAGCAGGGCATTGTGGTGGGCTTCTATAGTCCCACCTACTTGGGAGGCTGAGGCAAGAGAATTGCTTGAGCCCAAGATTTGAGGTTGCTATGAGCTGTGACGCCATGACATTCAACTGGGGGCAAAAAAGTGAGATTCGGTCTCAAAGAAAAAAAAGAATTCTTGAGGACATAGATGAAAACATCAGGAAGTCTGGGGCCCCTGGTAACTGATTTCTGCAAAGATGTGGTGAGGAGAACAGTAAAAGAGAGGCAGAGGCTAAGAAGTGACACAAATGAGCGTTGATTTTCTTCACCAGCAATTCACAAATTCCCTTCCTCTGTCCAATTGCTTCCAGATATAGCTATCAGCTTCCCATTATGGATGTCCAACGCACAGACCAAATTCCCTCCCCATATTCCTGCCTCCTAGGGCAACCGCACCTGGAAGCACCAGACTCCTGCCCCTGTGAGTGGAGAGCGTTTACCTTGAGAGGCTCGGGGAGGAGTGCTGAGAGCTTCTCTGCATACTCGTGGATTGGGGGGTGGAAGAAGACAGGGCTTGTGTGCCACAGGCGGCCAAGCTGCTTCTGTGCCACTGCGTTCACCTTCCTGGGTGAACAGAGGAGCAGAGTTACCCAGGCTGCCCACGGGCACGTCCCCCCAGTGCACACACTGGCCACGGAACCCAGACGCATTGCTTTTTCTCAAAGCGATTCGCGAGGTGGATTTCATCCACACATGGGAAGAATCTCCTCTAACCACTACAGGTGGCCGGTAATGTTCACGTTGCCTCAAAAGGTAATAAATTCTTCACTGAGAAAAGGGTACAAAGGGATTTTAGAAAAGAAATGCCTAGGTTAGGAAGGACTTTGGGCTTGAAATTGCTTCTAACTGCTTTTATAACCCTTCTTTGAACAGTTAGGAACATAGAGATTGGAGGTAAGCCTGAGTATCTTCTGGTTTTATTTTTCTAAAGAACTATAGATTCACCAAGCACATGTATGTAAGATCAATGGTTTTCCCTCAAAGAAGATTCCAATATTTGGGGCAGTGTTGATGAACATTTTGAAACTATACAGTCACAGTCTTTGAAGGATCAAGCCCAACCTTATGGGACCCGAAGGTTCATATTGGGGGATAGTGGAAATGAAAGATGCATAAAGACGTGGGGCCTGAGTGGGGAGGCCTTGAAAAGACAGAACTTCATCTAAAAAACAGCAATTGCTGAAGTTCATTCCACAGCAATTCTGTTATTAACACCTTTTGCACCAAAAAACAAAATCAGTTCAGTGAGCAAATAATTTTGAAGAGTACTAGATCAAACAGATTTTATTTTATTTTTGTACTAAAGGTCTTGTTAGTACCCTCAGTAGGCTTATGTTCACTGTTTTTCTCAAGGAGGGAGATGCAGTTTAAAGTGTTTCCCAGATTATTTTCTGACTGAACCCTTTTCCATAGGAACACTATTGTGATCGATGTTCTGTGAGATTCACTTTGGAAAATTGTGGCGTATCAGCAAATTCTTAACTAGGAGACACATTTCACAAAGCACGTTTTGCAAAATGTATCTGGAAATCACATGACGGGATGGAGAGGGAAGCCTGGCCATGCAGACAGGTGAGGTGGACATGGTGGCCTGCCAGGAGGAGAAGAGCACCCAGGACGCTGGTGTTAGTGAGAATTTGTGGGAGCTGGGCTTATGGGGGAGTGTTTCTGTAGGAGGAAAGCTGGACCTTGGTGTCAGGTTGGCTATAGGAAATGAACGGCAAACAAGAGTCAAAGATGACTTCAACATTCTTGCCTGGCACACTGGGAAACCCCAGGATTAGTTGAGAACTACAGCTGGTTTTCCAGCTTCCCAGCTCTTAGCGGAGGACTTCCTGGAGGAGGAGACTCATGTATACTCCTTGAATCAATGCACATGTGAATAGAAATGATTTGGTGGACATGATAGATTGAGTCTTGGAAATACTGAAATGAGCAGACAGTGGGATGTTACAGGGCAAGGGGTGTCCTAGATGGCAGTGGGAGATCCAGGGCATTTTACTGCCCATTCTGGGTTATTAGAGGTGTTCATGTAGCTTGGTGGGGGGCTGAGCCTGAAGACGCAGAGCTGGGCAATGCTGTTGAAAGTGAAAGAACTAGATGAGCAGGGCTGGGAGATGGGGAGACCCATTCCACAGAGGGAAGTAAGGGAGGAAGGCAGTTGAGAGAGAAGAGCAGATAGATAAGGACAGAGCAGGGACACTCAGAGGCCAGGGGTCAGATGGAGATCAGGAGAAACACAGAGAGTGTGAAAACCAGTGCAGGTGGTCTGTTAACAAGGACAGAGTCCCATGTTATTGGGGGATTCAATAAGATTGTTTTAAATCATCTTCTCCATTTCTTTCTACTTCTTTCATGTGTGTTCATCCTTTGTTTGACCTTGCACTTGAAATTTATTTCAGATGCCCCTTGGGACCTCCCTTGCACCAGACTAGCACCTCCTGAGACTGAAGGGTAGAAGATGGGAGGGGAGGGAAAGGATGAGGGCTGGGTCCTGGGGCACTCACTCCCCACCTCCTGACTCTGCCTCCAGCTTGGACAACAGGGCCCAGACTTCTTCAGTTTATTTTAGACTTGCTGACTTATATTTTTTCCCACTTAGTGTGAGTTTTATTGGTCAGATTATTAAAGGCAAAAGAAAATAGTCGTGAAAGTGAGATGTCTGCTCAGAAAACCAAAAAGACCACAGAAAAATGTGCGGAAGGGCGTTGGCGTGGGTGAGTTGATGGTCCTTACTACACAGAATCTCAGGATGAATAGATTGAAACATTTCCAAGTCAATTTCCAGCTAGGATGGCATCTATCGCTTATCACACTCTTTCTCCTGTTTCATCTCTCAGAGTCCACGAAGAAGTTCATCAGGCTAGAAGTTAATTTCTCATCTCTCATCATCCCTTATCCACATACCTGCCCTGTTTCTCTGAGAGCCGTGTGCTTTTTACTCCCAGCCTGACCGTCTCTGCATCCCTCTCTTTGGGAGGCTGTTGCCAGTGCAAAGCATACAGGGCAGCCAAGTGGTACCTGCTACACTGTATGTGCAGTGAGAGGGACAAGGTGACATGCTCCTGCATTGTCAGGGAAAGAAAAAGCACAGGGTCAAGAAAGACTGCATACCCTAGAAATGGCAGGGACTTTGTCAGCCACAATCTGTAATGGATGTTTTTAAACCAGGGTGAGTGAGTCAGGGCTTCTGAGTCACTAACATGTTACTTTTCTATATATCCTTCTGGGATTAAAACCCCTGGATTTTAAGGCTACTCACGGGTGGCAGTGACCAACGCTGACAGTGACGATCCCAGAGTAAAAATCCAGGTATCTGTTTCCTTCAGAATCAAATAGCCACTCCATGTGTCCCTGGTGGAGCAGCAGGGGCTTCTGGAAATACGCTGTTGCCACAGGAGAAAGATGTTGCTTGTGGATCTCTAGGACGCGGTTGTAGGCCAGGGACTGCAGACAAACAAGTTTTAAATCCCTCTTCCTTATCTCTACATTTCTTACTAGATGGTCTGTGGTCAACCTCACAGCATCTAGCTGGTCTCTTTGGTGAATGAAATAGTGCACTCTTGCTTACAGAGGCTCACGAGTGGGCAGACTTACCCAGAACCCCCCTGGTAAGAAGTTCAAGCCCTTCCTCTCAAAGAGGTGAAATTATTATTTGTATCCTTTCAATTCTTTTCTACGTCAAATATGAAGAAACAGGATGGAGTTTCTACCTTTTAATGGAAAGTCTTGGCTTTGAATTGATTTTATTTATGAAAGATAAATGAACTTTAGAAGTGAACTGATAAGTAATTATTCTGAATCAGTAAGCCATTTTAGTTGTAGTTTTTTTTAAAGATAAAGTACAGAAAAAGGAGTTTGTGTCTTAATTATAAAATCTCTCTCCCATGTTTCTCTCTTCTTTGTGGGTCCCTCTGAGCTATCTATTGATTCTAATAATTTCTACCTCCAAGTATTATGGAATAAAGGAGTTATTGTGTTTCTCTCTGTGTGTATGTGTGTGTGGAGAGAGAGGAGAGAAGAGACCAGTGTACTCTTTATTCATCTGAGAACAAAAAGATAATTTTATAATTTGGGGGTAGAGGACTCAGGAGGGTCAGATCATGCATTGCTAGAGGAATTAGTCAAAATGAAAACATATGTAGCGTGTGTGTCTCCCTGACACACTGCCCTGGTCATGTATGGTTTCGATTGTACTCTGGTCTTTCTCTCACATACACACCCATCCATGCTCTAGTATTAAATGACTTAAACAATAGAATACCTGAGATGGAATAGCTTAGTGGCAAGCAAGGCCATTTGTGTGCCATTCATTTTTATTTTTAATTAACATGGGTACATAAATAGTTGTATATTTTTATAAGGTACATGTGATTCTTTGGTACAGGCGTACCATGTGAATTGATCAAATCAGGGTCATTGGGGGATCTGTCACCTCAGGCATTTAACACTTCTTTGTGGTAGGAACATTCCAATTCCACTCTGGAAGTTATTTTAAAGTGTACTCTAACTTGCTGTTGATTGTAAGGAAATAATGGCGACCTCCCAAGAGGAAGACCTCTTTGGCTTTTCCTAAAGCCCCGAACCTTACCTGGTATCTTTCAGGTGTGAAGTCACAGGGTGGCATCCTGGGTTTCGTATGAAGATGGAGCTTGATTACCGATGTCCAGGAAGCATCTACTGAAAGTGAAGTGAGTTAGGATCCTCAACTAGGTATGACATAGGTCCATTTATGAAAATCACCTGTAGTTATTGGAATTAGGTGATTTTGTTTATAAGTTTTAAAAAATCATTTTAATCTGCCTTTGGTTCGGGTGTAAAAACTGAGTACCAAATTTTCTATAGGAAAAAGAGGGATAGTTCCTCTTGAATCTCACCCATATAAAAAATCTACTGCAGTCCCTCAGAACCCTGGGAAGCTTGGGTCAGGCCAACTGTGTGTGTTGTTTCTGCCATGTTGACTTCCTCTTTGGTGGACCAAACTTCTGCCAATGCAGTGTGTTGCTGGAGTCCATCCTTTTTGCTAACAGACGTTCTTTCTGGGCTCTGAGCAGTCTAGTGCCTGAATCCTCCTACATAGCCAGTGCCTTGTGCACAGCTGACTCTCAATATATATGGAATTAATGGCTGCTGACTATTCTTGCAAGGAATGAGGAGAGGCAGGTGATAGGCAATGTACCATATTAAAAATACATACAAATATATCTAGAAGACAAAATCTCTCTCCAATACAAAGGCTGCCAACATAAGACCATGAAAAAGTAAAAAGATAAATAGAAATGTAATCATTAAACATTTGGAACTAGGTGGGACCTTCACTTTTTTTGGTATATCAAAATGCTTATGGTATAGGTAAGGAAACCAGCCTAAGGTGGTAAATAAATGTAAGGTCACCAAGCTAGTTAGCTGAAGAACAAGAACAAAAATCCAAGTTCCTGACCCCTAACTTACAGTTCTTTTTCAGTCATTCTTGGGCCGCCTTTGCCCTTCTCTGCCAGTGCAGACTTTGACCTCTATAAGCAGAGTGATGGAATAATGATATCAGAACATCAGAGCTAGAAGAGATGTCTAGAGACATTCTGAGTACTCTTAGAAAAAAAATGCTTCTAACTTTTTAGATTGAAGGTCAATGTCAAAATTTTACAGAGGACAAGAACTAAGGAAATGACATCTCTTATTCAGCCATGAGAGTTTGAATGTGTGAATGAAATGTCTGCGTCTTGTGCGGCTATGAAGTCATATTCCTGAGAATCATAAAAAAACATTAAAAGAAGCTGGAAAGTAACAGTTCCGAATATATCTTTTTTCAAAGAGATCCATTCACTTTTCTGCACTAAATTAGAACTAATGTCATTAATTTGCTCTTACTTTAAAAGCAAATGGCTTTTGACTATCCATGGGTAGAAATGATGAAAAAAAATAATGATAGCGTAAGTTTTCTGAGAATTTCACCTTTTGAAAAGCTTTTCATTGTGTCTCTTTGCATTAGTTATTCTTCAGAGATGGGAAAAAAAATTCTGAGTGTTTCTAAGAATTCTTCAGTGTCACTTTTCCATCTGCAAAATTGGATTCTCCCTTTGAGTACGCCGTAAGTTCTCTTGACTTCAAGGTTATAGGAATTATGAAAGTAGGCTGGAGGGCAATGGAAGTTAAAGAGTCTTGATAGGAAAAATCCTGAATTTTAGGCAGTCAAGACAGGTTTATTCATTCATTCATTCATTAGCATGATAAGCACATGGAGGGAGGCCTCCAAGTGAAATTGGGGTAAAATTCTGCCCCCAAGAATGGAGGAAAGAAGGAAGAAAGAAATAGCAATGAGCAGCAAACAAGTAGGAGAAAGAATTACTCAATAAGTGCGGCCCCTGTGGCTCAGTGAGTAGGCGCTGGCCCCATAGATGAGGGTGGCAGGTTTGAACTGAGCCCCAGAAAAACTGTAACAAAAAAATAGCCAGGTGTTGTGGGAGGTAACTGTAGTCCCAGCTACTTGGGAGGCTGAGGCAAGAGTATTGCCTAAGCCCAAGAGCTAGAGGTTGCTGTGAGCTGTGATGCCACAGCATTTTACCGAGGGTGACAACAAAACTCTGTCTCTTAAAAAAAAAAATTACTCAATAAATGAAACAATCTAGAAAATACCTCAAAACCTACTGTCTGTTATCTACCTCCTCAATAAAAATAGCTCAGAAATAACAGTAAATAATATGTGATAGACAAAAAAATATACAAATGTTTTGATTTTTATTATTTGTCAGAAAACATTTAAAATCTACATATCTAAGTAATTGCATGACTTAAGAGTTGAGCGTTAACAAAGCTTTTTTTTTTGGTTCTTGGAAATTGTGTGCATGTGCATGTGCGCGTCTGTGTGTGTGTGTCAGGACAATAGCTTGAGCCCAGGCGTTTGAGGTTGCTGAGAGGTAGGCTGATACCATGGCACTCTAGCCTAGGCAACAGAGTGAGAATTTTGTCTCAACAAACAAACAAACACACAAACCAAAAGAAAGCGCGTATTCAGAAACAGACCTAGAATTTAGTTTTATTAACTTAATTCTCAGTTATCATTTCCCCCCCTACCCTTGCTTCATCTTCTCCCATACACACACACATACACCTCATCACTGAATATCACTATGGTCCAGGTATGTAGCACTTTTTCTAGGATGAGTTCACATACATAATTGTCAGACCTCATATCTATTTATTCTTGTCTCCTTGGAATCCACAAGGGCAGGGGCTTTCTCTTGTTTACTGTGCTTACATCTGCAGCACTGGTGCATAATAGATGCTCAAGAACTTTGAATGTCTATTTAGCACACAGTGGGTGCTTAAGAAAGGTTTGCTCAATGAGTGCGTGTTTGGATGAACAAACAGAAGCAGGCACAGACACAGGTGCAGTGGGGAAGAAAGTGTACTGGTAGGCATAAAGGGGCCAAAGGTTTTTGAAGGGCAAGGGGACAAGTGTGACACTCATGTCTATATGGCATGGGTTTTCGTGATCACTTTCCCTTTGTAGTTTCCTTGGTGAACCCACAGGTAAGGCGTCCCCAGTGAGTTGACCAAGATCTCTAGGCACCAGACCTCACCTCCTCTTTCTGGGTCACCTCTGCCACCATTAGTCCAGCTCCACAACCCTCAGAGGCTAGAGAAGGAAAGGGGAAGGGCAGCCTGGAAGGCATTTCTCTTGCTCTGTCCACAATTGGAGCTTTCAGCTTAGCTTCCTCCTCACTGAGCATGAGACTCTTAGTATCATTTTAGCTGCTTCCGAGAAAATGGAGTTAAGTGATGTTCTGGGTCAAAAACCTGGCGTCTCAGGCAGGATTGGAAGGGGGGCGGGGTAAGAAAATGCCTGGTGGAATCAGTCTGAGTTTGGAGTTACACAGACCTGCCTTTGAGCCCAAGTTGGCACTTCTCTGATTTTATCTTTGCCCACATTTGAGAATGATTCTTTACTCTTCTATCTCCTCTGTGGAACAGGGTGGCTGTACTCACAAGTTTGGTTGAGGAGGAAAGGAGACAATCCATTTAAAGCATCAGGCATGTATTAGGTTTCAAGAAATTGCAATTGTCAGTGGAGGTAAAACAAATAGGAAAGGAAGGAAGGAGAAAAAAGGAAAGAAGAAGAGAAAATGAAGGCAACATTCATCAAGATAAGAGTGGACAAGGGACCCTTATGTCTGTTGAGGCCTGTAGGGCACACACCTGCGCAGACACCTGCTTCAGTGCATGTGTGTGGGGAAGTTGGTGAGGAGGTGGTGGGCTTCTGATGACACAGGTCATGTAATAGAATACAGAAAGCTGCCCGACTTGTTCCTTCATATCTCCTCACATTTTCTGCTCTGGCTGCAGAGAGCAGAGTCTGAGTGGGAGGGAGGGCCTGGGCTCTGGTCTTGGTGTGGGTGACTCTGGGAATGTCACAGTGCTTTTGAGTCTTCTGTCAGTATTGAGGGGGTGGTCCCTCTTCCTAGAGGCATGGGAGAAATCTGTGAAGGTGTTTTATGTCTTTTAAAATAGTCATCCCTGGGCATCTATGTAGCATGTATACAAGTGAGTACTTGATGTTGAATTGATTTAATTTTTACATGCAGGTGAGATAGTATGCTGTCACTGTTTTGAGATTGTGTGCAGTGGGGTTTCATTATCCGTGAATTTTATTTGAGGAGAAAAAGAGGTATTACCAAATATTATCTCTGAAAGAGAGGCATTGGAGCAGATAGGGTGAGACCTCTGTGCCCATGCCCTGAATCGAAGATCCCTCCCAGGTCTCCCTTTCCTGAATCCCAGGCAACAGACTCCAGAGCTCAGTCTCGCCCAGCTCATGGACCCTCTGCTGATCCACATCCCCCTGCTTTCTACTCACCGCTCAAGGAAGGACATGGCTTGGGGATCCTGGGAGAGGTCACCAGGCACCAGGCTCTCGGCAAATGTCTCCAGACTGGAGTCATCTCTCTCCATCAGGAAGCAGACCTGCATGGAAGCAGGCTGGAGGATGGATGGTCTCCAAGTGCTTGCTGACCTTCTGGACTTTGAAACTAGGAAGGGGGTGGTTTTAGGAGGGAGATCTGTGTTGACTGCCAATGGCTTCAGGCAAGCCCCAGAACCACCCACTGCGAGCAAGAGTGCGTGGGAGTGGGGGGAGAAAGGGAGGAAGAGAGAGAGAGGGAGGGAGGAAGGAGGAGGAGGAGAGGGAGGGTAGAAGAGAAAGCAGGCTGATGAAAAGAAGGGCCTCCTGGACTAGTTTTGTTAGCTCTGGGCAGCATCAGTGGGCGGCAGGATGAGCTGCTCTCTGCCACAGGATAGTGGGGGAGAAAGGGTCAGAGCCTGAGAAACCAGGGCCATGAGTGAGAAAGCAAGAGGAAGCATTGGCCTGAGGCAAATGAGTAATAGAATTGGTGGGGGCATCTTAGAGAAGCGGGAACAATGGGGGAAGAGGCATTGAGAGGGGAGGTGAAGAGGGTACCAGATGGCAAGGTAAGGGTCCGGACAGCTGTGCGTCCCCAGAGGTGTCCAAAGAAGGCAAGTGGTTCACAGCTGAGGAGTTAGGGTGCTTTATTTTGATTATATGTTTAATTTCTTAAATTCCACTCCTGCCACCGACAGCCCCAATCCCTATAGACACCTACTTAGTATGTTTGATATCTATTAAACATAATATATTCTTTTGTTGGCATATATTCTTATGTGTATTGTTGGGTATTGTTTACAGAGACATTTTTAATTTATGTGTATTGTTTAGAGAGAATACATTTTTAATTTATGTGAAATGTATGTCTTTTTTTTTTTTTTCACTTAAAAAGCCATGTTTTTAAGTTCCAACCAGGTTTCCAATGTGTCCATCTCCACCGGGTTTCCTATTGCTTTAGAATGAGAGTCATGCTTTGCATGGTGGCACCCATGGTACTGGGGCCAGGTGGGTGCTGTTAATCCTGGGTCACCCTGTAGGTGGGACAACTGACTTGGCCACATCCATTACCAACATCCAGGAGTGTCCACAGGAGGAGAGGGCACTAGGGAAGCACAGAAAGTATGTTAAGTTCAATGCATGGGCTCCCAGCCTATTCTTCTCTGGAGACAGGGGGGAGAGGTTATATGACCTGACTTGTGAACTGCTGCAGGACTGACCCATGTCACTGAGGCCAGTGAACACACTGCCCTCTCCCTGGGGTGCACAATCTGTCCTGAGATTGGACAGAGGGGAGAAAAAATGGAGTTCCTTAACTGTGGCATGTGGTCTTCAGCTCTCCTGGGTCATGGTCAATTTTGCCTTTGTGAGTGCTGCAGGCTCTACGTGAGATTTTTCTTAGGCTATAATCTCTTTTTTAGAGATTGCTGTGGTGAGAGGCACTCAACATCAGGAGTTGGGGAAGCAAAACAGTGTATTTTGAATAACTTCTGGATGGGAATTGAGATGTAATGCCTTCTTCATTTAAAAACAAAAAAAATCGCTCTGATTACCCTAATACAATATGTGCTTTTGTTAAAACAAACTCAAGCCTAGACAAGTGTGAAAAAGAAAGTATAGAGCACAACCCACCTGACTGCCATGGTTTAGCAAACCCCCTTTCAGAAGTTTTCTCTACATATGTATAGCTGTATATGTACATACCATTTCAAAAACTGAAAGTCTCCATGTATTTTATAAGTCCTTTTTCTGAATAAAAAAGCTGACTGTTTCCAACACCTTAAGACAGAGAATTTCATGCGCTTTGCTAGTTAGTTTTTTTTTTTTTTTTTGGATAAATTCCTTGAAGAAAGATTCCTAAGTCAAAATGTATGTACATTTTAAATGCATTCCAATAAGATGCTGTCAATTCATGATTCAGCTAACGTTTCACAAAACTTTTTCCCAAGATGTTCCTTCTTCTTTTTTTTTTTTTTTTTGCAGTTTTTGGCCAGGGTTGGGTTTGAACCCACTACTTTTGGCATATGGGGCCAGCGCCCTACTCCTTTGAGCCACACTCTGTAGAATTACACGACATCCACTGAATCTGAAAACTGGAATGAGGAGGAAACTTAAATTCCCTCTCCATCTTCCTCCTCAGCCTAAGATTCACTCGGAATACCAAATTCAAAACTCTTACCTGTGGTTCACACAGAAAATTCCAACTGAAACAGAGGTTACCTCTGAGTTATAAGGGACTTTAAGAGAAATCTGCTCTGAATGGCTCCCTTCTCTCTCTTTTGAGCAAATCAGATGTCATTTTCTCCACTTTACATAAGAACAAAGAAGATGAGGGACCACTCCAGTTTACACAATGGTTAGTAGGAGGGGCAGAGTATCAGTGTCTTACTACCCCCTGAAGTTCTCTATTTCACAGACAATGAATAACTTTGAAGGCACAGAATATATTTCCTCAGGTAGGGAAATATTGAGATTTCTCGTTGAAAAAAATATTTGGCAACTGGCAAACATGGAAATTCTGTTGTCATGTTAATAATTGCAGGGGAAGGCTTTGCACACAGGTTCAGCGGTGGTAATTCAGTGAAGTCCTGAGTGTAACTCAATGTTGCTCTTTGCCTCCACACTGCCTGTCCATAAAAGAGCAGGGTCTAGTTAAGAGATACTGAGGATAAAGAACAACCTTTCCAAAGTAATCTTTCCCTTTCCTAACTCATTTAGGAGTTGTGGAATTGAAGAAAAGAAAAAAAAAATTGGAGACCCTCAGATACAGTGAATTATGTAATAGAGATCTTTAATTATATTTTGTTCTTATAATAATTACTAGAGAATTGGCTAATGTAAATAATTCACAGATGAATTATTTTCATCAATAATTCAGATGAAAAATGAAGGAAGGGTGGGTGTATCAGATGAGAAAAAGAGAACTACCTCATCACCTAAAGGAAAAAGTTCTCAACTAAGGAAAAAACAAAATCTAGTTCTATGCTATTTGTAAAAGACACAGCTAAACACAAATGACTCAGAACAATTGAAAGAAAAGGAATAGAAAGAGACTTGCCAGAGAATTACCCCCCTCACCCCTGAAAGCCAGTTAGCAACAGGCATATCAGACAAAATAGTTTTTAAAACAAAGAAGCATTAGGGATAAAAGGGATCTTAACAATGCAAGGAATAATTTATTAGGAAGATTAAATACTTAAATTTATATGTATCAGATAACATAGCCTTAAAATATATACAATAAAAATTGATAGAATTTCAAGAAGTAGATAACCTAAGCAGCAAAAAAGCCAGATCTTATAAATGCAAAAAAAAACTAAATAAAATTTGAACAAATTGCATTTAATAATATTTGCAAAATTATGTCATGTACAAGTCAGATTTATTCCAAGAAGGCAAGGGTAATTTAACCTTAGAATATATTCTTTAAAGTAATTCTTTAGAATAATTTACACGTTAATTAACAGAAAAGCCATATGATTCCATTGACAGTGGTAGCAAAAACTGTAAGAACTTTTAACACCAATTCATGATAAAAAATTATTAGCAAACTAAGAATATAAAAGAATTTCTTTAACATAATTAAGGTAAACACTTTCGGAGTCCAGATCTGCGCTCTCTGCCCTCTTGCCCTCCTGTTTCTGGCCCTTCCTTTTCCCCCTCCCCCCAGGCTAGCCATAGAACCTAGAATCCCTCTTCCCCAAGGTGTGTCATAGAAACCCAAGAACCCCTTTTCCCTCAAACCAGCCACAAAGCCTAAAAACATTTCTTTGAACTTCTCCTTGCTTTTCTGTGTAAAAACTGGCCATAAAGAAATGATCTGATCTACCTTGTTTGACTGTAGGTCCTAAGACTCCCATTCCAGAGAGGGTCCTGCCTTATCCTCAGAAGGAAGGAACGTTACATAGAGTGGCCACAAGGAATCTAAATAGGCAGACCGTGCTGGGTTTCCCCACTCAGACCAGTAGCATTAATTCATACCCTTTTTAGTCAATCATATTGCTACATGGCTGTCCATACTTTGTTGAACCTGAGCATAAACATGAACAATTTCCCTTTTATCTTTGGGTCTTAATTCTGAGAGCTCCCTCGTCATGTAAAACTATGATGAAAACATGTGCATATATGTCTCTTCTCCTACTGATTTAGCTCTCATTGGTGATTTCCACTGAGACTTCAGGGGGTGAATGGGAACACGTCCCTTGGCCCCTGCAACTCCTGCATGATGCCATCATGTGTAATGGTGAACTGGGAGTAGCATTCTCTTTGAAGTCAAGAGGAAAGAATACCCATTACCCTGTTTCTATTTAACCCTGTACCGGAAACCCCATCCCAGGAATTAGATGAGGAAAAAGATGAAAGTATGAGGATTGGAAAGGAAGAAAAAAATCGATACTTTCCGATGATACACTGGTAAAAATCAAAAAGCCAGGGAAACCTACACATTATAAGAACTAACAATTATAATAAAGATAATTGTAAAAACTAATAATTATAAGAACTGTAAGAACTACAATCATAAAAACTAATAACAAGATGCAAGATAAATATTTTAAAAATAGGTGGATGTTTCTAAAACACCAGCAGTGATCACTTAGAATAAGACAATTAAAGAAGTCTGGTTTCAGTAATTTTTAATTAAAAAAATTGTTTTGTTGTTCTTGTTGCATTTAAAATAGCAACAGAAATTATATGGTGCCTAGAAATGAATCTAATAAAACACATGCAAACAATTATGAAGAATAGTGTAAAGTAAAAAAGTGCTCTATCATGTCCATGATTAGAAAGACACAATAGTATAAAGATATAACTTCTCCTAAAATTAATACATAAGTTCAATGTATTATAATCTAGTTCTCAATATAATTTTTTGGAAACTCGATAGGCTCATTTCAAAATTCAGATGATGAACAAATGGCCAAGAATAGCCAGAATAATTTTGAAGAAGGGGAGGGTGGTATGGGAATTAATTTACCAGATAATAAGACTTTGTATAAAGTATGGTAATAATGGTGGCGCACTGGGGCAGGGAGAGAGAAACAGAAACATGGACCAGAAAGAAGCCCTAAGATTTGGGCATAGAAACTTGGAAGGTGAATAACATAAAGATGAGCAGGTAAAGAAGAATTACGCAGATACAAGATGCATTCATCAGAGAAACGGAGATGAAAATAGTAACAACGTATCATTTTGTGCTTATCAAATTGTCAAAGATTAAAACATCTGACATACCAGGTAATGATAAAGATGAAGAGAAAGGGGAACACGTACTGAGGGCAGGGGTAACAACTACCTTATAAAGAGCAGTGCGTGTCAGTACCTAGGATCGGTTAAGCTATGGACTGTACATGACCTAATGATTCCACCTTTAGGGGTATGTCCTGGTGAGGGTTGTACATATTCAAGATGACATTGGCCTAAGAATGGTCATGGCAGTCATTTATCAAAACAGAAATAAAAACGTGATCAGGCTTGGCACCTGTAGCACAGTGGTTATAGTGCCAGCCACATGCACCCAGGCTGGCGGGTTCTAACCCAGCCTGGGCCAGGTAAACAACAATGACAACTGCAACAAAAAAATAGCTGGGTGTTGTGGCGGGCATCTGTAGTTCCAGTTACTTGGGAGGATGAGGCACAAGAATCTCTGAAGCCTGAGGGTTTGAGATTGCTGTGAGCTGTGATGCCACTGCACTCTACTGAGGGTGACAAAGTAAGACTCTGTCTCAAAAAAAAAAGTTTGATCATTAGGGGGATTAATAAATTATACTACTGTAGCAGATAAGCTGGAGCTATTTATATTTCAAAAATCCAATGATGAAGGAAAAAAGAATCAAAGTGCATAATAATATATACTATTATTTATGTAAAATTCACAAACATCCCAAATAATGGCATATGTTATTGATGGATACATAGATATAAGGTAAATGCATTTTAAAAATAGCCAGGAAAGATATAAAATAATGGCAGGGTTGTGGCTACCACTAAAGAGGGTTGGGAGGAACACAAATTGCCCCATCTCCCTGTGATGTTAAACAAATTAGTGATTTGTTAAAAAAAAAAAAAAAAAGGGAGAGAGGGAATGAAACAGATAAGGTAATAGACTTATGAGATTAGGATGTTGGTAATGGGTCTTTGTTATGTTCATGTAATTTTCAAGAGTTTATGAAATATTTTATGCAACAAATAAAGGATCATTAATCAATCTAATCATGGCTGGTTATAAGTGAAGACAGGGTAATTCTAGGCAGGAAGAAACAAACAAAAGAAAATATAAATCTTTGGCACTGAGTTTGTGGCTTCAACTTCATTTGAAAAAGTTGACTGTATCTCAGATTTGGAAACTCCTTTGGATTGTTTTTCGTTGTTCCCAGGAGAAAGTCCAAGGACGTCTGGGTGCTTCTAAGCGTGTTTGTATTTTCAAGGCTCGGGTCTGGCAAATGAAGAAAGACAGGGGAACGTGAGGACAGTGGAGAGAGACGCATGAGTTGGCTGAGTTGGAAGCAAGATTCCAACTCAGTTTTGATTTACGTCTAGTGGGAAAATAAAATCAGAGAAGCTGTTGAAAGATGACTACCAGGCACAAAAAGCTACGGACAAGTGTCCTAGGATAAATGTGTATTTTTATTTTCAGAAGTCTTAAAGCATTTTTTTTTTGTCTCTTCTCTGAAAAAACATGTTCTCATAAGGTTCAGTGGAGCAAAGAAAGGAATTTGTCTCAAGTTGCATTTTTCATATAATACATGTTTCCTGTACATATAAAGACCCTCCAAAGATCGTTGCTCAGGAAATAATTTATTAAATCAATTTAAAGTAAACATTGCTACCATTGCAGAAGCATTTGCTCTGAAAAAGGATTGAAAAATGCATAATAAAGTTACATAGTTCAGCAACAATATCAATATTGATCATGTAAAGTAAAACTGGCAAATCTCATTTAAGCACACTTGGTAATTTTTGATAATTTTATAATGACCGAACGTGTCACCTTGGAAATGTACCTGTGACATTTACAAATTCTTTCAAACACATTTACAAATACAGTAATAAAAATTCCTGAGCTCCTTTTTCTAATACAAGTGTTCAGCAACCAACAACCAGGAGGTGTTTCATGTCAATAACATCCCCTTGCATTTCCTTACAAAAACATTTTATTGCATTCATAAAAATATCTGTGCTTCAAGTCAGCTTGTAAGCATATGTTTTAACGTGAACCTGATCACAGCAAGAAAAAAATGCTTACTAGCATGAGCAGCTGAGTTAAAGGGTGTCATGGGGAGGGTGGAAGATGTTGTAGATAAAATAATTCCAGTTTAGACAGTGAGATTCCAAATTAGAATACATTTGACAATATCAAAAACAGGTGCAGTTTCACCTGCTTGAGCTGGAGGGACTCTCAAAGGTAAAGCCAGCAGAAATTGCTTTACCCTATTCTGGCCAGGAAATTCCCTGCTGGGGGCTCCTCCATCACCCTGTATCTTCAATCCTTTCCCTGTCCCATTTTGCTCCCTCGCCCCAAGATTTTAAGATTTCCCTTAAATGGAAATGTTATCTCCCAGTTCTTAAAAACTTGGTGAGATTTAAAATGTAAAAGATTTGATTGATTAGTAAGTTGTAGGAAGTCTGACAGGGTTAAGGTTTCAGGTGGGATTCTGGCAAGATGTGGCAATATATAATTTCGGCTTTCTTTCAGGAAAGCACATGCAATACTTTTGGAAAATCAGCTACATATTACTTCTTCAGGTCATCATTCATTGTGTGGATCCTGTGTCTGGTGACAGTTACTTCCAATTTTGCAACTTCAAAACACAAGTGGATCCAAGAATTAAAGACAGATGGCTCTAATGTAAGCAGGGGAGAGTCTGTTTGTTTGCTTTTGACTGAAGCCAAGTTTTAGGGCATGATACTCACATAAGAAAGAAATTTCTCATTCTTCTCTAAGACATGGCATTAGGGAATTAAGAGGAGGCAGAGGAGAATTTGTAAAGCAGACCCACACACAAACCATTTCACAATTCTGTAATGCAAGCATGAACAGGTGAAGATATTTAGGTCTACATCCATTGAAAGTAAAAGATCATCCATTTACACTTTATCTGATGAATTTTGTCGGAAAAGACCTGCTAATAATGTGGTTGAATAATACCATTCAAAGGGATTCCACCTTTTTTTTTTTTTTTTAATAGTTTGGCCCTTCCTTTATAATAAGCTTCTCTTACTGGACCTCTATGCACCTGTTTCCATCTCACCTTATATTTTTGTAGCCTCTCCTGTGAAAGGGCTGAGGTAAGAGAGGGAAAATTTGTTTTATAATCATATGGAAGGGTGAGAATAAAGGGGAACCATTGTTTTGGTTCAACTTGTACAAGTAATAGCCTGGATTATGGATTGTTCAGCAGCAAAAAAAAAAAAAAAAAAATCCTCCAGGAAATTTCTTTAGCCATGCATGTGTTATTCTGTTCATCTCCATTTTAAATGAAGGAAAAAAAAAAAAAGAGGAAGAATGGTTAAGGGAAATATTTATTCTGCCAGGCACTGAGCTGCGTATTTTTAATAATGATGTCAATAGAAAAATATGAGCATATTATTTTTGGATGTCTAAGATTTTTGTTTGGCAAGCATTGTTTTTGGCATGCAGTAAACATGGACATGTTATGATAATAGCATAATAGCCCATGCTATTGACAAAGATTAAACAATCTGCACTGTCCCCTCAAAATAAAAGGAGACAAATGAATAAATCTACAGAAAACAGAAAGCACAAAGTATAATAAACAAAGATTTACAGAGTGAAAAATGCTGGATAACAAATCAGATGACTATAGTAGTCTATAATTCTAAATGTCTTTAAGGCTCAAAAGAGGAAAAATAGACATCAGAAAAACGACATATAGAAATGAATTTTTAAAATAAAAACAAGATTATTTCTGATAAATGGCTGAGTTTTCCCATACCATATTACATTTGTTGGTTAAAATCAAATATGGAAAGGATTTGTTTCTAGGGGGTTGGGGAAATCAATTTGCAAGAGATAATCATTCTTGTGGCTTGTGACAACTACCCTGATGTGACTTATAATTAGGAAACAATACACACTCCATGGCTTTATTAGTTTTTCATCTGATGGCTTACTTCGTAGTCTTTCTAAACTTTGTCGGCCAGTTTTTACAAAATGTAACAGTGTAAGAATAGTTATTCAGAAACCGTAGCACAAACCTGCAAAGTGGTGAATTAGAAAGTATATTCTCATGTAAAAAACAAAAACAAAACCAAAAAACAATCCTAGCAATTTATCAATCCTACCAATCACTTCTAATTTCCCATTTAATGTTGAGGAATTTGGCTTGGCATTTGCCAGAGAAAGAAGAACGGCAGAGGTAGTGATAGCTTTGAAAATATGGAACCTTATGCTATTATATAGCTCTACTTCATATGGCTTTACAGAAGACACAATTGCCCAACAGCTGGTTCTAGTTTGCTTTGGTTTCCACATGAGACACTTCCATTGTTGAAAACGAAAGCACAAAGGCAAGCCTCGTGATGCAAGTGACACTCAAGAAGCCATCATCAGTGACGTGAAGCAAAGCCAAGGGGTTGACTTTTAAACAATTGTTCGATTGTACGTTAAATACTTAACACTCCAGAACAGTTGTACAATGAATGGTGTATGATCTTACTTCTCGGCTAAGAATAAGAAAAAAATTAGCATTTTCACAATTCCAACAGAAATATATGATTACATGTTTTGTTTTTTTCAGTTTTGTTTTAGAGACGCAGACACAATCATATTGAAGCTACAGATGGATAGATTGGAAGTCTTAAATATTGATTTTCATTTGTATTACATGATGAGTTTTACAACGTAAAGGATTATATATTTCAACGTGGCATATACTATTTTAAGCCACATAAAACAATATAATACAAAATAATACAACAGTTACGGTTACCGGAAAGTCAGGAATGTTACGTGACAAATACATCCAATAGCCACCGAAAAACAGAGTATGAGATGTGACGTCTCTTGTTTCTAAACTACAAGCAGCTTTGAAGGAAGGATGTGAGGACATGAAGGGGAGGTAGTTATTTTTAAAAATTCAAAATCTGTTTATTCTAGAATTTTATAAAATAAATTATTTTTCTGAGGTATCTTTGCCATATTGTGTTCCAATTTTAGATAACACGATAAAAATCATTTTTCTCCTGGGATTTGCAAAATGCACAGAAAAATATCAGACTGTATTTTGACATTTATTCAGGTGAAGCATAATTTGACATAACTGTTACAGGTTATTTTGAATGTTACTACTTCAAGTGATAACGTTTTTGAGTTAATTGTTTTTTTCTTTCAATCAGGAGCAGGTAATATGTTAATTAATAGAGTAAGGTTATCCGGGAGTCCTTCTGTTCATTGACCACAATCTTATACAACAGGATAGGTTTGTCTATTTTATTGTGTCTTAGTCTTTTCTAAATGGAAATGAGAGCAAAAAAATCAAGAAACTCATGTAGACAAAACAGCTGCTGGTCTATGAGGATGTGAATTACGTACATTTCTTAGGCAGAAACTCAGAACACTGAATAGATTGTACATCCACCAGGTTCAATAAAATTTCTGAGTAGTAGGCCACTCTAGGTATTTTGTGAAATCCTGAGATGCCTAAACCTCTGGAAACATTTGATTTTCAATTTTTCTATCTTATTCCTTTCATTGAATTTGATACGATGAGTGTCCAGGACTAAAACTCATCTTGCTGAAAAACAAAGATCTGGGGAGAGAGAACTCCTGTTTGATTTTCAAATGATAATTTGCTAATCATATGTTAAGTCCAGATCATAATTATAAATATGATTTCTGATTATATGTGAAGCAATAATTCTGTATTTTAAAATTTCTCCTCAAGACCTCCAGTACTTACACATCAACATATTAATGGCCTTTGAATTAATGAAATAATTCCTGGACATGGGCTCAGATTTCTATGCATGTAAATCTCTAAATAGGGTATGGCTGTGACCTTCCACTTGCCCTTGGATATCTGTGTAGCTGATTTAACCATTTACACAGTCGTTCGCAGGCCCAAATTCTTTGTTTATGAGTAATTTCACTTCTTGCAGATCCAATGGTTGCTAGTAACTCTTAGAAAAAATTACAGACCCTGAAGTGAGGGAGTAAAAAGCCTACAAGTATGTAAAGGTAGGAAAGGAAGAGGGGAAACAAGGATGTTTAATCACTCTGACTTAGAGGAATGGATATCTGTACAAGAGAAAAATTTTGTACATTGTTAAAAGACACAGTCTCATGTTTGCTGCCTCAGGCCAAGGGCATGCCGACCATCCTCTCTCACACTATACCTGCCTTTGATCCGAGACCCTGGATTTTACTTAGATGGTGAGAATTGAAACCAGAGCTGGAAGAAGTCTAAGAAACATTGTAGGCCAACTCACGTATTTAACAAGTGAGAGAACTGGTGACCAGATTTTACAGGACTTACCTAAGGTCTTACAGCCTATTGAGTGGCAGTGATGCGATTTGGTCCTGGACGTTGAGTGCTCTGTCACTATCCTAGCAATGACACTGTTGTGCTTGAGCCAAAAGGTAGCAAAGGAAATTTGTCCACTGAAGTACACATGAGGCTTTTATCAAGAGCAAATCTATGTTAGTCACACCAGTTCAAAATCATTAATGTTTTCCTGTCCATGTACAAAGTTCCAGTGTACATGCATTTTCCTTTCCAGCCTAGCATGCAATTCAATGACATTCAAAAGTGCATCGATATCAGGGTTTCAAATCACAAGGTGAAAAGCTTATCTCCAAATCATAGCCAGACTCACTTTTTTTTTTTTTGGTTAGGCAAAATAAATTACACTATTCATGTCAGCTCTGTAGTACTCCACTTAAACAATGCACAAAATTCACTGAATGCTTGCAGGTTGTTTTTTAGCCATTTTGTTGTTCCCCTTCTGGTTTTTCCTCTTTTCATTCCTCCATTCATTTACTTTAAAGAACCCCTATAAAGTGTACTTTCTAATCAATACACTTGTCCTACAAAATGAAAAATTAAAACAAAACAAAACTAAAGGAAGGCACTTTGTAAAATATGTACCAATCTGTTTCTTTCTTGTGTACTCTAGGGAGATAAGGCAGAGCCAAGTTTTCAAGTGATGGGTAGCAGTGAGCAGCCCGAGGGAGAGCCAGATCTCCTCCAGAGCCAAACTGCTCCCTGGAACTCAGGAGCCCCCGGTTGTTCATTAACTCAAAAGATTCTCAACTCAGTTGGGTCACCCCAGGCCAAAGAGTCACACTGCCTGAATCTTGTGCCAAACCAGTTAAGGGCAGACTTTAATTAAGGGTTGATTATTAGGATTGGGCATAGGCACTTAAGAAAACACAGATTCTTAAGATAGAATCTAGAGAGACCGTTTACTAGATCTATCTAGTAAGTGCACAATCTTAACTATCTCACACAGTTGTGCTAACCTGTGCTCATATTTGGGGGCCATATGTACATTTGTTGCAACTGATCAGAGAACATTTTGCTACTTGGGTCATAGGTTTCCATAAATCAGCCATTGACGGGATCCAGTTTCCGTGTGCTTTGAAACTTGAATATTTAGGTATTTGTTTATAAAAATACAACTTTTTATAACTCAGAGCATAAGCCTTGTTAAGCCACTGTGCAATGATTGTTCATAATTTAAGATGACAGGAAAAGAAATTGCTAGCCAGACATAAATGAGTTGAGGCTGTTGGACTTGGCGAGAAATGAGTATGGCTTGATTCAGCACAAAATCATATTTCTAAAGTTTAGTGCTTTATCCATCATGTCTCTTTTCTTTTCTTTCTTTTTTAGAGAAAAAAGTTGCAGTTTTTGGCCAGGGCTGGGTTTGAACCCACCACCTCCGGTATATGGGGCCAGTGCCCTACTCCTTGAGCCACAGGCACCACCCTATGGCTCTTTTCTATCTCATGCCTCTTCTTTCTACACATATATTTGCACATAATCTTAGAATATGATTTCATACCTACCTGACTTATCAAAATGCATGTGTAATACAAGATCAAT
The DNA here is from genome assembly GCA_963574575.1 of Galagoides demidoff. Classification (NCBI taxonomy): domain Eukaryota; kingdom Metazoa; phylum Chordata; class Mammalia; order Primates; family Galagidae; genus Galagoides; species Galagoides demidoff. The sequence goes on from CAUYQV010106854.1 coordinate 34,082, forward strand.
CAGAACAGATGATTTAAAAAGTGAAGTGTAATGAGCATATCACTGAAGATTACTTCATATTTCCATGAAGAAGAACAATTTTTTGTCAGCTTTGTTAAGATACAAGGCATTGGTACAAATTATCTTTGCAGAAAAATATTTAGTAAGTAATGAAGTCAAGGACTCAGAGTTTAAAAAGACCTTAGAAATGATTTGGCCCAACATCTTCTTCAGGGGAAACTGAAGCTCAGAGAAGGGAATCGGTCTCTCTAAGGCAAAACAGGACCCAACTCAGTCTTTATGTTTTCATTTGAACAGTTGATTCCTTGATAGAAAACATGTTAGATCACTAAAAAACTTAATTCTAATAATGCCAATTGACCACAGAATTGAATTAAAGTCTTGATCAAAGTGGCTAATTGGCATTTTTTTAGAGATTAGGTACGAGTCTTTAGCCATGACATTTTTAAATGTATGAAAACTATATGTCAAAGGCAGGTTATTTTTATTGTTAAGTTTTCAATCTATAGAAATGATTGATATGTATCTTAGAGAACAATGAACTATGTTTGGCAAAGTTTAGTCTGTATTGGCTTTGACAGTCTTTGCCTTTGGTTAATGCCTCCCAAGGTAGACTATATTGCCTGCCCCTCTTGGAAGTTTGGTCTATTTTTTGCAAGTCATTCTCTTATGTGAAGTCATATAAGATTGAGCATTTTAAGCCTCTTCGACCACTATTTTTTTTTTTTTTTTGCCTTCTGCTTATATACAGAGTTGTTCATTAAAAGCCAAACAGATTTGATGTGTACTTTCCAAGAGAGGATTATTTCTGTGCACTAAAATAGCCTGTAGTGGAAATGGTCATTGAAGGTAGTGCTTCTCAAACTTCACTATGCATGTGAATCACCTGGAAATCTTAGGGAAATGCAGATTCTGATTCTGTAGATGTGAGGTGGGGCCTGAGATTCTGCAAACAGAATTTCTCAGCAGCACTCAGGTGATGCTGCTGCAGTGGTCCTCAGACGCTCCAAGGACCCAATGAGCTCAGACACCTTTCCCACGTGCTTCCCTCACTCACAGATGTTGTTTATATATCAGGAAATAGAGCTTTGTGTTGATTGCTTGTGCAAAGAAAGCACTGGCAATGTCTTTACCTTCAAACAGTCCAGTTCCTGTCAACATAGGCTTATTGGGGTTGAAGATTTAACTCACAGAAGCGTGCTCAAGTTCTCTCTGTCCAGCTAGTAAATGGGTGATTGAGAATAGATTTACCAGCAGGAAAAATGAAAAAGAGAGAGACGGTTTGCTCACATAGATGAATGATCCCTTTAAAATGGAGATCCAAGATTTGACCCCTCTCAGGGAGTCTGGCCTTTGAACTGACTTGGAAATTCTTACCTTCTTACCCTGACCTTTGGAGTGGTTCCCATGGCTCTACAAATGACTCCTTTCCTAGAACTTTTATTTAGACACTTCTGAGTGCTCTCTCTGCCAAGATTTGCCAAGATTTTGCAAATGGATCTACTTCAGAGAGATGCTAACTCCTGGTTTTGCTTAATTTTTTTTGCCTGCCCAAGATTGCTCATAAAAACAAAACTAAACCTCTCTCTGAAACAGCATGTCAGAAGATATCACTTTCCTCCTTCACTGGAGCTTTAAGAAGATTTACCCAGCGATGGGAAGAAACCCAGAGTAGCCCAAAGCTCACAGGAGAAATAATTTCTGTCCTGTAGAGAGTCCTAAAACTCTAGGTTGTCAGTGGTGGTAGGTATTGTTGGTGATAAAAAGAATCAGATAAACTACGTGGTGTTGGAAATTGAATTTTGCCATCTACTTAATATTCCTCAGTGGGCGCTGGGTCGGTATGGCATTTTACTCCATAAACAGAGATGGCACATACCACTGTGTAAATACTCATTAAACCTTGTAGCAGAAAATATTGTGCCCACTGAATACGTAAACAGCTGTACTGGGAATATAGAAAATATTCTTTTATTTTACCATAGTGATAGAAAAATAGTCTTCAAAAATACCAGTTAAGCTAATGGGTTTATACTAAAGTAGAATTTGTATGTACAGTAAGGCAGTATTTCCATAAGCATCCTGCTGTGATTAGCTTTTAAATTAAAGTTAGTCTTTTGGGATTTGTTTTTCACTACTCTGCTGAAATGAAGCAGGAAAACATCCTGAAAGGATTCCTCACATGGTATTCATTTGCCTCTTGTGTGAGAAAATGTTAATTTCCAAAACTCGAGTCTCTGGAGGTTTTAGAATGAAACAAAAGTGGGGGAAAGAAAACCACGTTTACCATATCTTAACCATTTTAAGGAAAAAATCGGAGGCATGATTTGACTTGCGTACTGGCAACAGTAAAACACAGGAAGGGAGGCGAAAGATTTATCAGGTGTTCTGGAATACATTCTGTTTAAAATGTGTTATGTTGGGGTAATCCTAATCTCATCAACGGGAAGAGGAGTGTCAAGTTTCAGCATCTGGCTTTCAAAAGCAGTTTTCATGGCATTTCCCACCTATTTCAAATCTCCCTGTGGTCAAAACAGTTTTAACCATTTCATTTCCAAGCGTCACATACCCACCTTGAAAGCCTTTTCCAGAAGTTGTACCTACCGGCACCCTCTCTCAAGAACACTAAGCAGTGTGCTTTTTTTTTTTTTTTCATTGAACACAGAATTTTATAACTAATCGCAAAAAAATAAATCTACATATCACGGTTAGGAAGCAGAATGATTTGTTCTGGAATCAGCTGTCAGAGAAAGAGGCAAGTGGTTGAAAATGGAGCATGAAAGGAGCCGTGAGATTCAGTAGCGACCGTCTGACTAACACCTGGCCCAGTCTCTAGCGGACTGGGTTTTGTGTCCTCTGTAGTGTTACCTGAAGAAAAATCACATTTTCACCAATCCTTCCATGAGTGAAGCTGTCAGGGAAAGGAGTGCATACAACATGCGGGGTCCAGATAATCCAAGCCGCCCAGCTGGACCCTGCAGTTGCTTGGTGTCCCTGTGAAGAAGGTCAGGTCTTTCTCCGCTGGATTCTGTCCAAGTGACGGCAGAGCCTCCTTGGCTGAGTCTTCAAACAAAGCCTCGGTTTCAGCTCGCGGGTCTGGCACCAACAGCAAGATGTTGTTATCCGTGACTTTGGACACCTTCGCGTACTCCTTACTGGCTTCGGGAGCCCTAAGCTGCTCCGCACGGTGGCTGGTCTCTTTCTGTTTTGGTAGCAAGGATAGGGCTCCGTCTTTGTTGACCTTGTGAATCTCCACGTAATCCACGGGTTTTGCGGAGATGAAGGGCGTTTTCTCCTGCGGCAGCAGCCAGACCGCGTCTCGGCCAGTCTTGGATGGGAAGCTTTTCATCTCCCTCTGCGTGGCTACCTCCTCCTCCTGGCTGGTCTTAATGGTTTTAGAGGATTCTAGAACATCCTCTCCTGCTTTGTCCAGCAAAGTGGCGGGTGCAGGGCCTGCAAGGCCCACAGCCAGCTCACACATGTCGGCGATGCTGTGGTAGGAGGATCTGGCCCCGGGCTGGCTGGGGTGCGGTGAAGGCCATGTTGAAGATTTGGATCCGCCAGCGTGGAAGCCGGGTCTGGGGCTTTGTGCGCTGACGCTCTGGGGGTCCCAGGTGGGGGTAATATTTGTTTCGGGATTCTCTGGCTTCTCGAGGACCTCAGGAGTTTGGAATGTGGGGGGGTTGGCCCGGGGTTCCTCACACTTTTCCGACAAAAGGGAAGGACTGTCGCAGCTTCCCCGGCCAGAGTCATTGTCAGGATCCAGGTGTGGGGGTTTCGCACCTTGCCCCGGGTGTTCCTTCGAATGGGGTGGCATTAACTGCTGGTCCTCACTGTCGTCTACTTCTAAAAACTCTATCAGCAAGTCTTCACAGTCAGAAGTGGGGGGGAAGTCTTGGCATCCCAAGGCGCTCAGTAGTTCTTCAGACTTCCCCTTCTATAAAACAGACACCAGGAGAGACAGCTGTTAGCTTCCCAACACGTCAAGTCTCGGCAGCCCAGCTGAGGGAGGCCCTTCATTACCGTCAGAAGTGCTAACGGCCTCCCAGAATTTCCCAAACCTCAAACATTTTTGTGCCAGGCCACAGAGGAATAGTAGAATCACCTTCAGAATACTGTACATCAAACATCTTCTTTAAGTCAATCCATGATTTTAACTTAATCTCCCTAAGCCATAATGACCATGACTTTAATGGGCGATAGTCTACACACATATGGTAAACATCAAACTATTAAATTAGGAAGGTGGAAATCATCTGGACGTGCAGTGCTCATGGGTGGAGTTCACACCTCGGGCCTCCCTGGCGGAGTGGTTCAGAGCTGAGGCTGTTGGCCTCCTAACTTCCTCCACCACTTTCTCAAGTCTATCAACAGGGAGCGATTCTTTCACTCCCTTTTCTACTTCTTTCACCTTCCCTCTCCTCCCACTTCCTAGCCTACTTTTTTCTTTCCTTCTACTCCATTTCCTCTTTCCCCTCCCCTCCCTCTTCCTTTCCTCTCATTTTAATCTTCTTCCTATCCCCCCTCCTCTTTCCTTCTACTCCGCTCCTCTTCTAAGTCTCCCCTCTTCTCCCTGACCCTCTGACTTAGCTCAGCTCCTTGGCTTTATCACTGCAGGGCATGTGACTCTGGATGAGCTGCCCCCTGCACCTCAGCCTCTCCATTTTAAATGGGGACAATGCTACCCATCTGGATCAGCTCATCTGAGAATAGGGGTAATGTAATTAAGAATATTACAATTTGGGGGGGCACAAAAAGTAACTATTTTATCTTTAAGTCTCTGTGGCGAGCAGGTTGAATTGGACGGTAGTTACTTTAGTTAGCAGAAACATTCCTGCTGGTTCTGTAAGGTCATGCTAGACTGGGCAGTGGGGTAAGAACACCAGACCAAAAGCCCAAACTCCTGGGCTCTAGTGCCTGCTCTGATATTGGTAAACAAACAAACAGACAAGCCAAATTCTCTGGGACTTACTTCTCCTATTCTCGCACTGCCAGACTCACAGCACTGGGCCAAGTGGTATTTGCTTTTATGTACAGGTAACTGCTTTCCTATACATCAGTGTTAAGCTTAAAAGTCAAATGGACATATGAATGATATGTTTCAACCTGTAGAAAAATTAAAAATATTCACCTCCTTTTTTGATTCAAAGGACTTTAATTCCCTCTTGCATTGGCCTAAATGGACTTTGGCAAATAGCAGTCCCCACTGTACCCATCCAGCCTCAACTGGGGACTCAGACTAAGCAATCCCTGGAATAAAATATTCTGTTATTATGGCTTTATGGAAGGAACATCCGAGCGGAAACTTATACCAATGTACAATAAAAAGGGTGGTGGTGGGTCCCTAGTTTGTATTAATTAAAATATTGATCCTCTGTCTAAATTGATTATTTGCACAAAATGTTTATGTCTGTGCTTGTGAGTGGACCTGATAAGTCTAGCAAGCATTACTATGTGTTTTCACTTTTCTTGGCTTTTTCTCCTTGCTCTCTGACATTTCCTATCTGACAGCCAGCACCCTCATACTCTCACGCATCCACCTGTTAACACCCAGGCTGAGAGGGCAGTCAGCCCAGGAAGGCTGCCTGAGAGGGCCAGGCTGAGTGCATGGGCACTGTGTGTGTGCATGTGTGGTGTTAATTGTCACAAAGCCGGTGAGTCACACTACATTCACATGTCGCCACTTACCTCCAGCAGGTGAGTATCGAATCCTTTTATTTTTGGCCCAGGAACTGGTGGGAAGATGCAGGTCACCATGCTGTAAAACAATTTGAGATTGGCTAAGTGATTCATTTCTGACTTGTAATTTTCATAAGAATGGTATTATCTCTAAGTAGCTGCTACATGAATTGGGGGAGGTAGGAGTCAGAGTTTTGAGGTTCCATAAAACTAATACTCAGTAAGGAAGATAATTAATAATAACAGTCTTATATTAAAGTTAGCTCTAATTAAAGGAGGCTGATGTTGAAGTTAGTAGATTCTTTGGACTGTTTGGTTTTTTAAAATTTTATCTGCTCTTTAAAGATTTTTACTCTTTTACAACCATGAATCTCTGATAGAGCATGAGGCTTAAATGAGTCTATTTTTCTAGCACTGATAAAAGATTATTTTTAGGCAAACAGGCTGCAACTAATGGCTGAAGTGAGATAGCTTGGATTATCTGGAGGTTCCTATTATCTTTGTGTTATCATCTCTGACGACTGGGAGGAGGACTGAGAGGACAGTGAAGTACCTATAGCCTTTCAAAGCCACTGCCCACACCATTATCAAACAGACGATCGTAGAGAGAACGGCCACAACAATCCACACGGTTGTATCTTTCATGGTGAAGTCTAAAAGACAAACAGTCAGAAAGCTTTGATGACATACAGCATCACCAAAAACAAACAAGCCTAATGAATGAAACTTTTGAAGCCAAGAGGTTTCTTTCCCCATCTATACCTCTTTTGATTTGAACAGCAACCCAAACAAAGTAGCATCAATGACAGGTCTAATTTTTGCCAATGTTAATATTTTAAGATGTTGCATTAAGTATTACTTTATAGTACTCTACGAATTTAGAAATGGGTTCACATTATCTTTTTATGAGCCTTAAGAGGAAATCCAAGGCCACAGGTCAGTTGCAATAATAATAATATAAGCTAATATTTATGAAGTTCTTATTAAAAGCCATCAGTGGTATTAAGCTTTTTACATTTGTTACCTCATTATATAGATAAGAAAACTGAGACTCTGAGACTGGTTTATATAACTGTTATATATGCCTATAGAACTGGACTCTAGGGTTTGAACCCAGACCTTCTGCTTCTTGACCTTGTACTTTTATTTAATAAGAGCAAGGAATGAACTAGATGCTTGTCCTCATTTGCAGTTCAGTGCTACTTCCAGTACACCAAGCAAACGAAAGGATTGCAAGTTGTGGGAAGAGCTAGACTTTGCAACGTGGTCCTGGGAGAGACCCCTAACTTCTTTGAGCTTTGTTTTCTTAACTTTTAATTCCTAATGGCAATTACATCATCTCTGAATACCTGAGAGTGTTGGGAAAACCAAACTAGGTAAAAATTTTGTAAACTGTATATTATTTAGAAATGCAGTAGGAATAATTCCTCTATAGACTACGAGCCGAGTACATCTTATGTATCACACCTTGCCTAAGAGACTGGCATGGTGATCCACCTCAGAGACTGAACATTAGTTCATGGCTTTGAGATGGGATACTGACTGGGAGAAATAGATAATGACATTGACCAGACCCTTAAATGATGGGAATGGAGCAAATGATGGGGGCAGAAAGACTGATCATCAAGCCCTTTGTGGCATGCCAGGGCCACATCTGTGGCTTTACCCTAGAAATTGCACCTCACCAACAGTAATTCAGAGAGTGATGCTTCCCTAAGAGAGATCATACACCCACCTCTGCTATTCTTCTGGTAAGGCTCAAAATTATTTCTCTATTAGTAGTTAGTCTATGTAAATTTACCACTTAAAAATATTTAGGATTGTAAGCAAAAGGAAAGCACAACACTTACCACTGGGTATCTGGATGGAGCTCTCTCGGCTCCATTCACTCCAGAATCCATGATCTGGCTTGCAGCGAACTTGGACAAGATATTTCTGTCCTTGATGTAAGCTGAAAATCTTAAACTGTGTTTGCTGCCCAGCAAAATGGATCTAAAGGGCATAAGAAAAACAAATCATTTCTGACTTTTGTGAAGAAAAATAATTTTCCCCTAAATACTAAACTATAGGAGGAGTTAGGCTGGATGATCGCTTGTAGACGAGACCCTATTTACACCATCCCACTCTCTCAGCCCTATTCTTTCCTGCATTTAAACAGTGATCACACAAAATTTAACAGGTTTTCTTTCTCTTCCTTTGGAACTCAATTTTAGAAAGACAAATATTCTGCCCCCTCCTTGTACTTTCTGAAAAAGAACAAGTTAATAAATAGGATTAATAAGTTAATAACAAGTTAATAAAGTTATGTAGACAGGACAATAAAATGGAAAATTATTTTGTAAACCCTAATGAAATTACTGATTCAAAGATTGTTGATTGGTGTTAAAGCCACGAAGTAGAAGAGAACTGGGTATTTTTGTATGTTAAAGTAATAGCGTACGAGTTAAATGTGACTTTGTAATCAACTGATCAGGTTGTCATCTCCACAATCCAGGGGTCGGTTTGAGAGTCATTTATGATGGGTCACCTATGTTTGTGTCTTTTGGTAAGATCCAATATCAAGTATGTAATATCACCTCTGAGGTATGCTTGCCAAAAATTTGCTTACATCTAATCAAGTCTTTAGATCTAATGTACAGGAAATGTAGGGGCAAAGAAATTAACTAAAATGATCCTACAAAGAACTCATGAGACAAAGGAAGAGGTTGGGATGTTCTATGGGGCTAGTGGCCTGGTCTCCTGAGTGCATTGAAATGGAAGGGATAGAACCACCACCATGATGCATAGTCCAGTCCTGGGGTAAATTATGGTTTGGACAAACTACCTATTAAAGATAATTTTTGGAAGTGAGAAAAATTAGCTAGGGACTGGCTGGTAGACGGTATTAAGAAATTTTAGTAATTTTCCTACACGTGATTTTATTATTTTGGCTATATTTAGAAGTATTCTTTTTAAAAAAGAAGCATATACCAAACTATTTATGGGTAGGCTATCATAATGCCCACAATTTACTGTATTATTTATTTATATTGAAGCATTTTAAGATAAAGAAAAACACAGGCATTGACCATGGACCAGTTTCACAGAGATTCTCCTCCCACACCCCCGTGCTGTTAGGTATTCTCATGGGTGTCCAGATCTGAGATATATCGAGAAAGGCAGGCTGGGAACCAGTGCAGTATAAGAAAAGCCCCAGGAGAGCTGGGACGAGGAGCCCCTACAACTCCAATGGAGGGGGGGACATTCCACATCTGCCTGGGTCACATCGTCATTGGGAGGTCAACATAGCGGCCCCCAAGTTAGGAGAAAGGACCTGTTGTCAGTTGTGAGGACTTCATCTTTGCTAAAGACCATGCTTCCTTCAAAAATCTCATGGGTGACTCACCTCCCATTCAGGTGCTTTCTCGGGTTTTAATCTGATTTCATACTGGAGTGTGAGCCAACCAGATCTTACGTCAACCAGGGTGGGTGGAAACCATTTCATCCACAGATATGGTATTTTGTCTTCTGGCTGTTTTAGTTCTAACGTCAGGTTCGCAGGTGGGTCTGGTTCAACTGTAGACACACAGGAAAATCCAGTAGAATTTATTTCTTGTACCCTTTATTTGGCTTTATCACTTTTTATTACAAATTGCATTTGCATGTCAGCTCTCTGCACTATAAGCCCCTGGAAGACGAGTGCCATGTCTTCTGCCTTTTAATATGTGATCAATCTCACTTGTGCTTGAAGGTGAAGTTGGATGGTCAATGTAATAAGCAGCTGAGAGTTTACTCTTCAAATATTCCCCACTGTCCACCACCCAGGCCACAAAGTCACCCCAATAATTGTCATGATCAGTGATCAGATGACACAAATTGAGCTGCGATTTGCCCGTGGGAATTAGGGTGGAAGATTATTAAGATGGAATTTCAAATAGCCTATTTCTCTCAGCTGGAAGTGAGATTCTCCATGGTAACACATAGTTTTTGTGAACATTTTACTAATAATCTTAACTGTTTAGGTAACAGATTTACAGATTCCATCTTTGCCTCAGCAATGACATTTTACGTTCAATATACTCCCTATGGTGAATGGAATTCACTGGCAAAGATATTAGATTATTAAAATGTGTATGGAGGCTAAACGTTTTGGCAATGGTCCTCGGAACAGCCTGTTAGCCCAAATACTCAGCCAATGTTAAGTAAATTCTTAGTAGAAAATGATAGCTAACATTTCTCAAGTGCTCAGTATACTCCGGAAACTATACAAAGGCACAATCCCGGAATCATTTAATCTTTCTTTTTTTTTTTGAGACAGAGCCTCAAGCTATCCCCCTGGGTAGAGTGCCATGGCATCACAGCTCATACCAACCTCCAACTCCTGGGCTCAAACGAGTCTCCTGCCTCCGCCTCCCAAGTAGCTGGGACCACAGGCGCCCGCCACAACGCCTGGCCATTTTTTGGTTGCAGCCATCATTGTTGTTTGGCAGGCCCGGGCTGGGGAGTCGAACCTGCCACCTTAGGTGTATGTGGCTGGTGCCTTAGCTGATTGAGCCACAGGTGCCAAGCCGTCTTCATTTATTTTTAAATGATAGCATTGAGCAAAGTACTTTCCAGTCTGTCCAACCACATCAGGAAGTGGTTTC
>CAUYQV010106859.1:0-13524 GCA_963574575.1 Galagoides demidoff
TTTTTTTTTTTGAGACAGAGCCTCAAGCTATCCCCCTGGGTAGAGTGCCATGGCATCACAGCTCATAGCAACCTCCAACTCCTGGGCTCAAGCGAGTCTCCTGCCTCCACCTCCCAAGTAGCTGGGACCACAGGCGCCCCCTACAACGCCCACTCATTTTTCGTTGCAGCCATCATTGTTGTTTGGCGGGCCCGGGCTGGGGATTCGAACCCTCCACCTGAGGTGTACATGGCTGGCACCTTAGCTGACTGAGCCACAGGCACGGAGCTGGTGTATATATTTTATAGCAGCACATCCTACCTTTTCTCCATCACAGTTCATGTAACATAAAGCACTCCCAATTTCAGGCACACTGGCTGCGAGGCCATGCCTCTCTTTCCCACTCAAATAGGCAGGGTGGAATGTAAGGGAGTGGTGAGTTATATTATTATAGGGATAACCCTGCATCCACTTGAATTTAGTTTTTCAAAGTGAAACACTGGCAATCTTTAGACTGTTACAGGTAACAAAGGACCCATAACCCCTTCACAGCCAGAAGAGTGTGCTTGAGAACTGCTGCTTTGTAGCATGAGAAGTTTCCAACCTTGAAGCTGAGCCTAGCCTGGGCTCAGCAGGATCCCAGAGCCGAGCTGGGAACAGAGCACAGGATGACTGTCACTCCTAATCCACAATGTAGTTTGTGTGACACCCTGAGATTGCTGAACACTCTCAGTCCTTATTTATTCTTAGCACAGCAAACCACAAGCCTGAAAACTGCTTGATGACTTAGGGAATTGGCATTTGGAAGATATCTATGGAGGCTGATGTCCTGAGGTGACTATGTGCTTCCATACATCAGTGCCAGTGACACCCAGACATTTCTCTCCAGGCTCCCATTTTTCAGCAAGCTCGGCACACTTTCAGGTTTTCTCATCACAACACAGCCTAGTTGCCATCAAAACACCCTGACTGCTTATGAAGACAAATGGTAATCTTTTTTATGTTTTTCCATGCCCAGGGCCAGTCACAGAGGATATATGTCCACCTACCGCAATCTGCAAAGCCTTACCCTGGAGTTAGATTTGTCAAAGATGATGACGGACTTCTAATAACAAACATATCTCGGGTGTACTGATGGGCAGGAAGTCAGGCGAGACAATGGCTTGCTGCCCCGCTATGCTAATTTGCTGGCCAGTTCATAGGAGGTGGCAGCTGATGCTGTAATGATAACTTCGAGGGCAGCAGCAGCAGGAAAGTTTTCTAAAAATGGCTTTTATTACAAGGTTTTCCTGAGTTTGGCTGTACCCAGGCATTATGTCATTAGGAAAAACTGATGCCTCTCAATAGAGAAAAAAGAAATCTGCTCCCAAAGCAGAGGCTCTCTGAAAGCTATTAGCTGTCTCCTTTAAATCACAACATTGACTATTTCGAGGCAACAGCATCAACACATTGTAAAGAAGCATGAGGAGACAGTTGACTCTGCCTTCTTTATTACTCATGCCTCTAGTGGGGGAAGTGGGGAGGGAGAGGAAAGATGGCAAGAATTCTTTTGATTCATCGACACTTAATAAGCAAAGCATAACCTTGATATTTAAAAATAACATCTTACCAGTCACCAGCGACATTAGAGGCTACAAACCATTTGTCTTCCTAGAGGCAGCTGGCTTGATTATTTGCGTACTGATTATCCCTGAGTCTCCGAAGCCAGTCAACTTTTTCAGCCTTTTCTTCCTTCACTGCATCAACTCTCCCAGCATTGTTTTGCTCAGAAACAAAGACTGTTTGCCTTTCCTGCAGTCCCATGAGAGTGCAGGAATTAAAGGAGATGGGTGAAAGAAGAGGTCTGAAGTCCCTGTCCCACACTCTTCCTGAAGCTGGCCTTCCCTTTCCCTTTGTCTCTGGCTATTATTTCTGCACATCTGAGGCTTTGCAGCAGCCACCACTAGGAGGAAAGGCTGTTTTTGTTCTGGATTCTCACTCACAAATACCTGGGACTTACATAATCAAGAGTTGACTATGCAAAGATAGATGGTGATAATGCTTTACTGCTATTTGTTAAAATAGTAAAAAGCAAATGGTCAGAAGATTGAGCCCCTATGCTCCTACTCACATTCATGGTTCCATTGATCTCTGCCACCGACTCATCATCTGTAGGAAACTGATAGATCTGGACCCCATTGCTGACAAGCTCACTGGTGATTTTGATTTTGAACTTTGTTAGCTCACTCTTAGAAATGGCATCTGATTTGGCAATGATGGGGATGATGTTCACCTAAGGAAAGGAGGAGCAAAGTAGAGTTATCGTTAGTAACAGGCAACTGACAGCAGCATGACCTAGGACCTACCAGAGTGAGCAGCCCAGTGCAACAGTCGAGGAGTGGCTACCTCTGTAGCCAAATAATGTAATAAGTAACAACATAGTATTTACAATGTGCTGGGCACTGAACTATGTACTTTATATGGATTAGCACAATTAATCCTAGCAATAACCCTCCGAGGTGGTATTATTTTACCAATGAGAAATTGAGGCATAGAGAGGTTGAGTCACTTGTCCAAGAACACAGAGCAGGTAAGTAGCAGAACTGGTATTCAAATCCAAGTTTAGCCTTATTCTATAGTCTAAGCCATGAGCTGTCTACCAGGTCAAAATCCAGTTGATAAGCTGTGTGAGTGACATCTTGGCATCAGGGTCACTGTACGGGTGATTCAAAGCACAGAGATGATAGCTGGAAATGTGCAGTCAACAGGAGGAGAGATGGCTGCTCCTTGTTAACAGTAAATTGTCCCAACAAACCCAGGCCAGGCTAACCCCAGCCAGGTGTGATAACCCACCTGGGATACAGCAGGGAAGGAAGGGGCAGTGCTCACTGAGGATGCACACGTGGCTCTCTTTCTGGCTGCAAACACTGATTAACCAATTAGTCAGGTGAAGAAGACCCTCTCAGTTACCAGTCTGACCTGGGACTTATACCAGTCTGACCTGGGACTTATACAAAAAGCATTATACTGTCTGAGTTTCATGACTAGTTTCTGGGCAAAGAAGCAATTGGGCAGGTATATATGCCCAATTTCAGACAGTGCTGAGAATGGCCTAATGCCATCCTAAAGTTCAACCTGCTAAACTTAGCCATTCCTGGAAATTTTCCAAGCAGAAACATGGCTTTTACAGTGAGAGAAGGTAATTATGCATTATTTTATTTCATCATTCCAATAACACAGTGTAGCAAGGTAAAGAAACTTGAAATGCACATGTCTTCATGAGACAGAGCACACCTGGGCTCAGGGTCACATGGAGAGGACAATCATTCCTGCCAGCACACTCCAATGGTTGGCATGGGTGGTGCTCACACCAAGGGCTCAGAAAGGGAAGTCTGGGGGCTCTAGACTCAGAAGTCCTGCTTCCTTTGCACTTTGGCTTAGGAGTGGCTCCTTGATATCACACAGGGTTCAGCTGCTGATGCAAAGAAAGACTGGATGTTGGAGGCGCCTCCCTTGAAGTCTTTCAGGGGTGTGAGTAGCCCAAGCCCTTGCCAAGGTGGAACAGCAGGCAGAGCCAATTCTCCTTGTCACTTTTGCCAAGTCCCTATCAGCATACTATAAACATATATCAAAGGCTGCTTATTTAACCCAGCCCACCCCCAGTCCTCTAGCCGCCTGGCTCAATGCTACCCTGTACCGGGCATGCAGGACATGGCAACATTTCAAGAGCAGCCTATTATTCTTGGGCAGTGAGCTCACTGCTGTGAAAAATGAAAAATTGCTCCTATTCTGATGATAGCTGAAATTTAGTTTTTATAGTGGCTGTGCTACTAAATGACTGCATGTAAATTAGATTTTTGTAAAATAAAATACCTTAGAGTCAGAAAGAGTAAGGTCCAAATCCCAGACTGATTATAAGCGGTCTGACCTTGAGCAAGCCACTTGACTCTCTGTGCTTCAGGTTCCTCATATGTAAAATGGGAATGATAACAGTATTCACTACACTGGGTTATTGGAATGATGAAATAAAATATTGCATACGAAGTATTCATTACAGTTTTCTTAAACATTAAGAGAAAAATGTACTAGTAATTAGGCCTTTTGAAGAATCCTGTGGTTAATTCTTTTGTGCAGCAAACAATCCTTTAACACTGTCTAATTTAGACGTGCGGTAAGATTTGCACTTTCCAGTTTTTGTTAAAGTAGGACATGCCTGATTCCCACAGCTATTTTTCTCAGGCCTGGAGGCAACATGACATAGTACCACAAAGGCTGGGCGTGGTGGCTCACGCCTGTAATCCTAGCACACTGGGAGACCGAGGCGAGTGGACTGCCTGAGCTCACGGGTTTGAGACCAGCCTGAGCAAGAGCGAGACCCCGTCTCTAAAAATAGCCGGGCGTGTGGTGGGCGCCTGTAGCTACTTGGGAGGCTAAAGCAAGAGAATCACTTGAGCCCAAGAGTTTAAAGTTGCCGTGAGCTGCCTTGCCACAGCACTCTACTGAGGGTGGCAAAGTAAGAATGTTTCAGAAAACAACAATAACAACAACAAAACATAGTGCCACAGACCTGGGTTTGAATGTAAGTTCTACCAGTAGCTATATGACAATGGGCAAGTCACTTAACCTCTCAGAGCATCAGTGTTCTCTTTCATAAAACGGGGATAATAATAGCGTTTCCCTCACAAGGTTGGTATACAATGAGAGTTTAAGAGATGTTAACTGCTATTATAAAAATCATTATGGATAATAAGAATGATAACTTTCATTTTATGTATGTATTTTTAGGAGAGCTTTGTTTCTCATGAAAAGGTCTCAACCTGCAGTGGCCACTCTGCTAGGCTGAGAAACACTACTCCAGCCACAACACAGGAACAGGTGTTCCCAATAACAATTTTTTCCAATAATAATTTTCAAAGTCAAGTTTGCATGTTTGATTCTAGCACTGGCCAGTTCATATTGGAACAAAGACAAAACACCTTTCTGTTGCCAAAGCCTAGAGCCCTAGACCTGGATAGCCATCTTGCTTGCATCTACTCTTATTCCCAAGAGAGATCAGGGCAGAACGACAGCTCAGGGAAAACCCATTCCTAATGCTGGGAAAACAGATCACAAAACATATGACACAGGTGCTGGATCAACAATACCCTCTTTAAAGAGGGACAGGGAATGAGGGAGGGGATCTACTTTGCATGGGAGATTAGGAAGAGGGAGCCCAGCTTGCTCTGCCTCTTGCCCACCTGTGCCCCTGCCCTATCTCCATACCTTACTGTCCAGCTTCTTCATTGTCACCAGGTCCAGAGACTTCAGGGAATGACCCGTTGGGGCAATGAAATACAAGCAGGCGTGGATTCGGGAGTCGTGGTAGGTGTGCAACACTCTTCGAATCTTCAGCTCCTCCTGCAGGTAGGCCTCAAACTGCGCATCGATGAATTCCACAATGGGCTTGTAGCTAACAGCAAGAATTGAGAAAAGCTTCCAAATCTTGAATGTTGACATATTTCCAAGATGTTGACTCTCCCCTAGCTGGATTTTTCTGTCTCCCCTCAGTGGGCCTCTAATCTTGTCAGCCTGGTCACCTCATGTTGGTCCCTGCATGAGCCACACTTACGTTTACATGTGTGCCTTCACTCTGGAATGCCGATTTCTCTCTTCTCATCCCAATCCTGCCCTCCCAGACCTCAGGGCTCGGTTTAACATCCACCTCCTTCCTATAGCCTTCTCCACATACACCAGAAGTGGCTTCTGTGACCCAGGGGCTTAACAAAAAAATGTGGCATTGGATTGTTTACTGTTGCTTCACAAGGATTAGTATTCTCTCAAAAAGAGACTGTGTCCCCTGGCAGGGCAGGGCCTGGGAAGGGCACTTCTCTGTCCCCTAAGGGGTCCCAACCTGGGCTGCTTTTGCTCTAGGCTGGGCTCATAGTTTTGCTTCCTGTATCTGCCCTCATGGTGCCTAATATGGTCACACAGTGGGTAGCCCCACTCCTTG
The DNA here is from genome assembly GCA_963574575.1 of Galagoides demidoff. Lineage (NCBI taxonomy): Eukaryota > Metazoa > Chordata > Mammalia > Primates > Galagidae > Galagoides > Galagoides demidoff. The sequence goes on from CAUYQV010106859.1 coordinate 5,948, forward strand.
AACCACTGCTGGGGAACCTTGTCAGAATGCTCTGGGGATCTTGCTCATTCTTGTTGGGTTTAGTGGAGCTCCCCACTTGGCTCCCCTGAAGTCCAGATATTTTTCTGGCTCTCAATTCCTCCAAGGTTATGACTTTAAAATCTAAATATTCAGGCAAAATCTGGTAAAGATCCTCCTGCACACACCCACCACACAGGTACACATGCACCCCCAGCTCACTGAGTCTCCAAGCACAGCTCCCCTAGGTGGCCCCTAAGTCTTGCCAGGGCTTTTTGAACAACAGTTATGCCTCTATTCCTCCTTGTCCTGGGACTGCCTCGCTTGGAAGCTTCCCTCTCTCCCTGCTACCACCCACTCCTAAGCCATCTCTGCTACCCCTATAGCCTCTGTCTGCTCTAACTAGGTCAGCTGAGCTTTAGCCCTACCTCTGTTCTCATTGCTGTCTGCCTACTGCCTCTCCACCTGAGGGGCTGCCTCCCTTCAGGTTAGAAGAGGCTCATTATCTGGGCCCAGGGCAGGGAGTTTTCAGACACTACTACCAGAAGGGAACATGATCAAAGGAGGAGCTGGCCCCAACCACTGCCTCCTACCTCCAGCAGCCTCTGACTTGAGCTTTTCTGAAAGATCTCCCTAGTAGAGATGGGGAAAATAGCTTTTTAAAAAAATAACAAAAACCTCAGAATTGTAGATTCTGAGAGCCACATACAGAGAGGAGAGATCCAGGTGCAGGGTATTTCTGGAGCCCCACAGAAAAATCTAAAAATATAGTCCTTTCTTTCTTACTCTGATCCCTCTGAGCCAACATTGTTCTGAAAGGTAATAACATCAAGGAATCTCTTGGTTTTAAAGATCCTTAGAAGGTTCTTGAAGAATATGGAGTGACGGTGGGTGATGCATCCTCTAGGTTTATCCAATGAATTTCTGGATGATTGGCTGGTTCGAATGATCTGATCATGGCAATGCTTCATTTTTTTTCACCATTATGTAACTTTTTAACTCCATTTCTTTTTGCTTTGCAGAAGGGATCAAAGCAGGGAAGAAAAGAGTACATCTTTTGGCTTTTTCCACCCTGAATCTCTAGTGCCTATCTCTACTGCCACTGCCACTGTCTTGCTGAGTCTCTGAAGAGGTGCATGGATCAGACCAGCCAAAACAGCCAATGAGCCTCCAGGATTTGGTCTAAATGACTCCTAAATGGGTGACTCATCGCTGTCTTATTCATCTTCATAGTCTCAATGTCTAGCCTGCTGTCTGGAATATAGTAAGGTTCCGCCTACTGCTCTGAGATCCCCCACCCCCAGCCCCAGTGGCTCAGCTTCCCTCAGTGGCCACCACCACCTCTCTTCCATACTCTGTTGTGTTCAGCCAGTTCCTGTTAATGATAAACAAAATACCACACTGCCATAGACTACCTCCTCTCAAACTTCTTCCTTCCCTCTGTGTAAGTGATTTTCAGTTGGTGAGCCACAGCCGTGAGAAGATCTTAGGTGTGCCATGAACATTTTTAAAGATCATTAATTAGGCTTGGTGCCTGTAGTTCAAGTGGCTAAGGTGCCAGCCACATACACCAGAGCTGGTGGGTTCAAATCCAACCCCGGGCCTGTCAAACGACAATGACAACTACAACCAAAAAATAGCTGGGCATTGTGGTGGGCACCTGTAGTCCCAGGTACTTGGGAGGTGGAGGCAGGAGAATTGCTTAAGCCCAGGAGTTGGAGGTTGCTGTGAGCTCTGATGACACAGCACTCTACACAGGGTGACAGCTTGAGGCTCTGTCTCAAATATATAGACACACACATATATAGATAGATAGATAGATAAATAGATCATTAATTAAATTATTTTCAAAAGAAGTTCAAAGCACAGTTACGTATATATTTTTCTTACTCTATTTTTTGATCAACATAATTTAAGTGTGCCTCAGGAGTTTAATTATAGGTTAAAGGGTGCCACGAGATAAAAAAAGGTTGAGAAACACTGGTCTAGGTAAGTGATACCTGTCTTTCAAAGACATTGCTTTTTTATTGTCCTCAACTGGCAATTTTTTCATCTCCCACACCCTCAGTTCCACGGAGGGCCAGAGAGGGCAGCAGCTTTCTTCTAGCTTTTTATCCTCTGGTTTACTAGGATATCTCCAGTAATCAAAATTAGCTCCAACAGACTCCACCTTCCCTCATCACTACTGATAATTTTGATTGTTCAAGACAGGAGTTCTTAACCCTAGGGTCCTTGAACCTCCAAAGGGTCTAGGAATAGAGTTCAGAGTATTCATAAATATAGATAGGAAAATAATTCATTTTTTTTTTCACTAATCTCTAACTGAAGTTTAGCAGATTCTTCAGTTAAAAACGTAGGTAATAGGGCAGTGCCTGTGACTCAGTGGGTAGGGCACCGGCCCCATATTCCAAGGGTGGTGGGTTCAAACTCGGCTCCGGCCAAACTGCAACAACAACAACAACAACAAAAATAGCCAGGCGTTGTGGCGGGTGCCTATAGTCCCAGCTACTTGGGAGGCTGAGGCAGGAGAATTACCTAAGCCCAGGATTTGGAGGTTGCTGTGAGCTGTGATGCCACGGCATGCTACCGAGGGCAATAAAGTAAGACTCTGTCTCCAAAAAAAAAAGAAAGAAAGAAAGAAAGAAACAAACATAGTAACAATAATCTACAGTAATGTCAGGAGTACAAGTGGATGCACTGATATTTTCATTTCCTATTCTAGTTGCAAATCTCCTAAAATAGCACTTTATGTATCACAACTTCTAAATTCCGATAATTATTAAGCCTGCATATAGACATTGTTATTTCAGGAATTGATAGGGATGCAGGTGGATTACTAAATCACAAGTTTTCAATATTTTGGTAATTGTATTTCTAGTATAATCGGTATATATTAGGCATCTAAAAACATTATTTTGAGAATGAGCCTACAGGCTTCACTAGATTGCTAAATGGTCAGCAGCACAAAATAAGCCCTAGTCTAGACAATACTTGTAGGCGGTGATCTGGGTTATGAAGACACTACACTCGTACAGTAGGATAATGGGATAAACAATGACTAGGGGTTCAACTACTTTAATGTAGTGATCAGGGACAGCTTCTCTGAGAATGTACATTTGACCTGCAAGGATGAGAATGAGAGCTCTAGGGAGAGACATGGGAGAAGAGCATTCCAGGCAGAGGGAATAACAAATAATATAATGGTCCTGGGGTGGAAACAAGTCTGTCAAGTCTGAGCTAGAGGAAGGCCAGAGAGGTGGGACTCAATGAATGAAGTGTGAAGAAACTATTCACAATAGTTAAAATCAACTGATTACTAGAGAAAGAAAATCTGGACTATCCATACAATGAACTATTACTCAGCCAAGACAAGAAAAAAATTCTGCAGCATGCTCCCACAAGGAGGGCCTTGAAAAAGACATCAGAGTGAATGAACAAAAAAAGGACAAATAGTGTATGATTCCACTTATAGGAGGCACCTAGAATATTCAAATTTCTAGAGACAGAAAATAGAACAGTGGTTACCAGGAGCTGAGGGGAGGGGGAAGTGGGGAGTCATTGTTTAGTGGATTTCCTTTGGGGGTGATGAAAATGTTCTGGAACACTCAGCAGTGGCCACTGGGCAGATCCCATCCTGCTCCCTCTCCTGCCTCCCTCCATTTCCTCAGCCACCATGCCTGACAAACCCAATGTGACTGAGATGGAGAAATACGATAAGTCAAAATTGAAGAAGACAGAAACCCAATAGAAAAATCTGTTGACTTCCAAAGAAAACTGATCAAACAGGAGAAGCAAGCAGCGAAGTCTTCAGGAGGTGAGTGCCCCCAAGGCACACCACACATCCCACAAGTATTGTCTTATTTTATTTCTTTTATTTGTTTTAACTTTGTAAGATGCAAAGAGGTTGGATCAGGTTTTGTGCTGCCCCTTTCACATTAAAGTATTGAGATCTACCCATAATGAAGGCCACTCCTGCCTCTGTCATCTGCCTGTCTGGCTGGCAAGGAAGGCAAAGAACTTGCATGTTGGCAAAGGAAGAAGCAGGGTGGGGCAAGGGTGAAATAGAGTAAAACCAAGCTGGCCCAATGTTTCCTGCAGACTATAAAATGCAATTTAATCAAAGTGCCAATTTTTTTGTTCAAATGATTTTAAGTATTGGAATGCACAATTTTTAATATGCAAATAAAGTTTTTTAAAACCTGAAAAAAAATGGCTCGGTGCCTGTAGCTCAGTGACTAGGGCGCTGGCCATACTCCAAGGCTAGCAGGTGGAACCAAGCCCAGGCCTGCCAAACAACAATGACAACTACAACAACAAAAAAATAATAGCCAGGCGTCATGGCAGGCACCTGTAGTAGCAGCTACTCAGGAGGCTGAGGAAGGAGAATCGCTTAAGCCCAAGAGTTGGAGGTTGCTGTGAGCTGTGACGCTACAGCACTCTACCAAGGGCAACATAGTGAGACCCTGTCTCAAAAAATAAATAAATAAATAAATAAATACACAAAATAAAAGAAAATGAAAATAAATAAAATAAAACCTAAAAAAATGCTCTGGGAGTAGATAAAGATCATAGTTGGCAATGTATTAATAAATGCCACTGAACTGTTCACCTTAAAATAGTTAATTTTTATGTTATATGAATTTCACCTCAAGACAAAAAAGGAATAATAAAGGATGACATAAGCAAGTAGCAAGATGATGCAGGGTCTTGTGGGTAGGATATAGGAAGGAGGTGTTTTGGGGGTTTTTTTGCAGTTTTTGGCTGGGGCTGGGTATGAACCTGCCACCTCTGGCATATAGGGCCATTGCCCTACTCCTTTGAGCCACAGGCGCAGCCCTGGAAGGAGGGTTTTTTAACTGCAAATGGGGTCTTCTGTTCCACAATGCCTTCTCATTGGTTATTGTTGGTTTATAAGAAGTATATGGCTTTCTGCATGTTTATTTTAAGACTGGTACCTTACTGAACTATTACTTGTTACAATTGTTTTTCAGCTGATTACCTTAGGTTTCCTAAATAGTCATATTGTAGAAAAATAACCATTTTACCTCTCAATGAACACTTTTCAATTGTCATCTTTCTTGATAACATTTGCTGGTCCCTTCTCGAACACTGTCCCCGGGCTTCACTGACATCATTATCTCCTACCTCTCTAATTCTTCTTTGTCACTTACCTCGGCTAAATTCCTGGCCTGTCTTTGTTGTGGTTCCATCTTGGACCAACTTCTGTTGGCCTTCTGTACATTGGATGCACACTGTCCCCAGGCGGTCTCACTCCCTCTCAAGGCCTCAGTCACCACTAACTTCTATCATACTTCTTAGACACCTGAATGCCATCCTTATCTCACTCTCTCTCAGGTCAGTCCTCTGAGCAAACACAGCCATCAGAGGGTCCCCTGCTAGAGACCCATGAGGCCTGATCACAGACACTGCACCTGAACACAACTATGTCAGGCACCAACGCCAAGATGCCCCAAGGTCAGTTAGGACTACTGGACCCATGCCAAAAGTGACAAGAGCTAATTTATCCTCTTACCACACTTCCAGTCACTGCTTCTTTCCTCTGCATACATCCCTATTCTGCTCTGTCCCTCTTGGACTCAGGCTTCTAGAGTTCTCCTTCACCCAAAACATTGCCATTGTACCTCTGAAACCCCTGTTCTGTGATAAAACTGCCTACATCTTCACCACTCAGAGTGTGGTCCTTGGGCTAGCAGCACCCGCATCACCTGATAGCTAGTCAGAAATGTAGAATCTCTAGTCCCCAGCCTAGACCTACAGGATCAGAATCTGCTTTTTATCAAGAGCCTCAGGAACTCATAGGTACATTGAAGTTTGAGAAGTGCCAGCCTATGTCATCTAGGTACCTCCTCACAGGAGTCTACTCTCTTACCCTAATTGAAACCTAATTCTCCCCTGAGGATATCATTACCCAGCCAGGTTCTGGCTTCTCATTCTCCCACCAACCTGAGGACCTTGGATTTAGGTGCTGCAGGCATTCATGAGGCTCTTCAGTGCCCCTTCTAGAAGACATTTGACTTCTCCACCTCAGTATAAAAACATTTCTACACCTGAGCCCTGTTCCATCCTCTTCCATCTTCTTCTGGTTCAGTCTTTCTCTACATTCTGGGTGACTGTGATGTATGTGTGGACAACCCATCAAACTTCAGCCTCTTTATTCCTTCTCTGTGTCAACTTCACAAGTTTTAGCTCCCTCCTCTCCAGCCACCAACCCACCTTACCATTAGCCAGACCAGCTCCACCCAAGAAATCCTCACTCTAACATCCAACTGCCTGACCACAACCGCACCTCTTTCCAGTTCTTTTGCCTTCAATTCTCTTAACCCCAGTCTTCCACTTCATCGGACACTATAAACGTATCTGAGAGCATAGAAGACTATATGGGAGAGTGGGTGGTGCCTGTGGCTCAAAGGAGTAGGGCACCGGGCCCATATGTCAGAGGTGGTGGTTTCAAACGCAGCCCCAGCCCAAAACTAAAAAAAAAAAAAAAAAAGACTATATGGGAGAGTACAAGAGGCCATGAGAGTTTGTGAGAGCATATGACAACACGTGAGAGCTTATGAGAGCCAGGAGAGCGTATGCAATCTACATGTGAGCATATGAGCATATATGAGGACTTATGAGAGTACACAAGAGCATATTAGGTCTGGAACCTTGACCCTTTTGTTATCTCACAGGGGAGCAGCCCCTTACTGGCCTCATCTCCTTCTTTGCCCCAGCTGAACCCCATGACCCATCACCTGAACCCCTCTTATCCACGCCCTCATCTCTGTTCCACCTTTCCTTCCACAACATTGCTACACTGAAGAAACGTCAGGATCTACTTCCTCTGCTCCTGCCCCACGGCTGCTCAAGTTGTCTAGAAGCAATCACAAAATCATGATTGACACCACAACGAGTGCCTGGTCACTGTCCTCCTCTGGGTCTCGGGAGCAACATAACAGTTCCTTTATTTGGCCTTCATTAACTCCTTTCCATTGCCCTCATTGGCCATTCCAAACTTTTGTCACTTTCCTCAAACTCCAAAACTGACTCCTGACCCCTTCACTCTCACAAGATGGTCTTACTTCCTACTTTACCAATGAAGTCAAGGTTACCAGGCTCACAGTTCCACAACTTCTTGCCTCACTCCCTGTCCTTGAAAAATGCCCCTGTGGGCTCGGCACCTGTGGCTCAATCGGCTAAGGCGCCAGCCACATACACCTAAGGTGGTGGGTTCAGATCCCCAGCCTGGGCCCGCCAAACAACAATGATGGCTGCAACCAAAAAATGGCCAGGCATTGTGGCAGGCGTCTGTGGTCCCAGCTACTACTTGGGAGGTGGAGGCAGGAGACTCGCTTGAGCCCAGGAGTTGGAGGTTGCTATGAGCTGTGATGCCATGGCACTCTACCCAGGGGGAAAGCTTGAGGCTCTGTCTCAAAAAAAAAAAAGAAAGAAAAATGCCCCTGTGCACTTGATTTCCTCCCTTTCAGACTGTTTGTGATCCTTGCTTCATCTACCATTTCCTCACCTCCTACTGACTCTTTCCCCTAAATCTATAAATAGGTTTAAATGTTCTCTCA
>CAUYQV010106864.1:0-36640 GCA_963574575.1 Galagoides demidoff
AATCCCCAGCCCGGGCCCGCCAAACAACAATGATGGCTGCAACCAAAAAATGACCGGGCGTTGTGGCGGGCACCTGTGGTCCCAGCTACTTGGGAGGCAGAGGCAGGAGACTCGCTTGAGCCCAGGAGTTGGAGGTTGCTATGAGCTGTGATGCCATGGCACTCTACCCAGGGGGATAGCTTGAGGCTCTGTAAAAAAAAAAAAAAAAAAAAAAAAAAAGAAACAGCTGTAGGCCATTAAATTGCTGACTGAGAATGTCACCTATGCTTTTCCTGCTGTCCATATTGCTGAACTCACAGGTAAACAAAGTGGTTACTCTCCTGCTAGAATGATTGGTTCAGATCACCAAGGGGAATATTGTTTGTTGTTATAAAATAGGGACAGAAAAGATTATGTAAGAAATCAGAGAATTGTTTGAGGTTTATCATAGTATTTCTGTGTCTTAGAAGTTAATGGGAAAATACAGAAAAAAAGTGGGACCATTAAGTGTTCAGATCCTCCAACAATGAAGGCTTCAGGGTATCATGTTAAGAAAATATACATGGTCTGATCAGGTGAAAGCATTCTGAAGAAAGGAAGTTATAAATTATGACCGAAAATCTACGGCTTAAGGGCAAATTAAAAATTGGATAAATAATGTAAAATTGTAAAGTTATAAATATCAGCTATGTCCTCAAGACCAGTCACAAAAATGAATAGTTTATTGCTTTATATATTTCTAAACATTTTTTACTGTTTGCTGGATGCCTGTGTTTGTATGTATGGATACAGTTTTCTTCCCCATCTCTCTCCACTCCTTATTATTTCATTCAAATTTTGTAGAAGATTAAATTTATAATTTAATAAAGAATTTACCATATGGATGACAGGATTTATAATTCATGGAACAGAATACATACGTGTGGCTAAGACTGAATTTGAGGGTGATGAGACAGTCTCCCAACGTCAGATACAATGATACGGAGAATTCTATACTTTTTATTTAAGTAGAGTGTCAGAACATCTTCATTTGAATGAAAAATACCAGCATTTAATGAAGGGTAAACATAGAGCTGTTGTAAGAAAGCGGCATGTTCAAATGAGCAGAAGGTGACAGTCAGCAAGGTTTTGTCTCTCAGATCCAAGCCCATTCTTTTATAATTTGCTTTGTGATACTGAAGTTGGGATTCGAAAACTTATGTAGCTGTTTTGACACCTGTCTCTCTGTTGGCCACTGTCATAAAGGGTGTTAGAGGAAGAGTATGAGGCCAGCAGAAAAAGAAGGAAATGCCTTCTTAGTTGTTTTCTATATTTCTTCATTCTGTGAGCTGGGGTAACTAGCAAATACTTAACCCAATTGGCAACGATTTGTCCTTACAGCAGATGGTGAATACAATTTGCAGTTTTTCCTCGTATATGCAATGCCAGCCTGCCTAGGCCTTACTCCGAGATATTAATAACAGAAGCAAGAATCCCCCTTCTTGGTCTAGATACCAGACCATAATACAGCCTCCTTGTCCAACATCAGAAAGGTCAGTACCAGTTGGCTAAGGCCTCCTCCCTAAAAGTCAGTTTCAAAAATCTTCTTGTTTCTTTGGGGGGATTCTTGTCCAAGTTCCTAAGTCTTGACATTTGGACTTCTTTTATTCCTTAGCCTTAGGAGAGATAGAAGTTTAATTTTAGGAATGATTGACTTGAAATTCTTTTTATGGGTATGTGGTCCATTAGGTAAATAATTTCTGTATTAATTTCTATTCATTCAAATATGTGATAGGTTTCTATCTTCTGGTTGGACCTGGAATGACATAGACACTTACTGATTCAGCCAGTTAAAATCCCTGGAAAAAGGAATTATTTGGCCTAAAATATCATTTTAAAATACCAGTATCCTGCATTTTGGAATTCCGAACAAATAAAATATACCAAAGAGTAATGCAGTGAAAGTCATCTAATGAAGTTTATTACACTCAAAGCTATAGGTTTAATACAAACTATTAATTTCCAACTTTCAACAAAATTTGGGTACTAAATGAGAGTATGTATGCAAAATTGTGTCTGTTTTGTGTCTAGCACATAATTTTATTGTTGTTTTCTTTTGTCTTTTAATTTCTCTCTCTACTGTCTAACATGTCTGTTTTTATATCTATATATACATATAGATGGATATGAGATCTGACAATTAAGTTGGGGGAATTGCCGCAGTGCACTCATGTCAGCAGCACTGTACAAACAACTTGGTAAGGTTATGTAACCTTGGCACATCAGTGTCTCACAGTTGTGTTCATGTCCACATGGGGTCACGTCTTGCTGAGTAACGTTCATTTCTGTTGCCCATTTTTGTGCGCTATTGTGAGAAGGTCAGAGTTTGAACCAGAGGAATGAACAAAACGTTCATAAAATTCTTGTTAGATTTGGCAAGAGTGGAGGTAAAATCAGGGACATGTTAAGTTCAAGTCTATGGGGAAAATGGTTGAAGAAAACGGCAGTGTAAAAATGAATTAAACGTGTTTCTGAGGGGAGAGAAAGTGTCACTGATGAAGATTGGTCAGGGCAGCCAGTAATGACCACAAATGATGAAACCATGGCAAACATTCATTGACTCAGGGATGAAAATCATCAGTGGACAGTGAGAAGCATGGCAAAGCAAGTCAGTATTAGCAGTGAAACAGTCAGGAAAATCTTACCAGAACATCTTGGCTGACTACTCAAGGCTCTTTGATCAGGACAATTCATCTGCTCACATGGCTGTGAGAGAGTCGTTAGCCAGCAAACAAGTAACTCTGTTGAAACACCCTTACTTCTCACCTGATCTGGCCCACAAATGCTCTTTTTTTTTTTTTAACACAAATATAAAGGAAATATTGAAAGGAAGACATTTTGATGGCATTCAGAACATCAAGAGTAATACAACAGCTTCTTTGATGACCATTCAGGAAAAGGAGTTCTCAAATTGCTTTGAAGGGTGGACAAGGTGCACAGCCTTTCAAGGGGAGTATTTTAAAGGTGACCATAGTGATATTCAGCAAAGAGGTATGTAGCACTTTTTCTAGGATGAGTTTGCAAACTTAATTTTTAGACTTGCATATATAGACGGATACATGTACAATATATTAGGTTAAACAAATAGAATATTGCAACACTAATAGAAGAAATATGAAAGAATCTCCAAAAACATACGTGTCTACTACAGTGTCTTGGATGGGATACATCGTCTGCCAAGCTGATCTCAGTGTTCTCTATATACTCTTTCTAGATTAGATTTGAGAGCCTCCAAGCTAAATTCCAAACAAAAAATTGGATAATTTATTATATCTGTAAACACTTGTTTTATGCTGATGCTCCTGAGTTGCAAATGCAAAGCCAGGTTTACTTTACCATGACTATGTTGAAGGATTTTCAGATCTTTTAATACTGGCGTTTATTCACATCTATACGTGGATCCTTCAAAAGCACTGGTGCTCATTTTCACAAATTAGATAGTTTTCTTAAAGAAACATGATAAAACTCTGTGCACATTGTTACCAGGAATGAACAGTCTTGACAAGTCTTCACAGCTGCTCGCATTCTACGCAATGCACAGGATACAGTTCATTTCAGATGTATCGATTTCAGTGATTCTAGCAGGGAAAAGGTGAGGAAATGGGAGATCAAGGTTTAATGTCTCTGTCAGTGGAGTCTATAATAATGTCTAGAGATTCTCCTTTATTGGTTTTCAATCTTGGCTTTGCTTGTTAGATTTATATAATGCTTTTCCTTCTAAAAATACAAAGCTCTGTGCACAAGCTTTGGAAATGGTAATATTTAATGTGATAAAAGCCAAAGACGCAAGAATAAAAATGAGAAGGTGGTGTGTGGGCAGGAGGATTGGATTGGAACGGTAGGAAAACTTGGTAACAACAAATTTGCAAATTCTCAGGCAGTGGTGCTTGTGCCAAGTCCCTGAAAGGTAGTAGAAGCACTAATCTGTGAGTCTCCACAAAAACAGAAAAAAGGAAACTTTCTGAAATTGGACAAGCTTTATGCACCATCTAGTTCTTTATTTTGTACAATTATGAATAAACCTTCACATGAAACAGCTTAACTAGCAAGTATACCTGCAATTAGAGAGGATCGAGAGTAAAATTAGTACTGGATTTTTTTTTTTATGTTCTCATCACTCTCTTTCTGTTTTATTATGTTCTTTCATCCTCACAAAATCCATTTAAATGTCAAGGACAGAGGAAAAAGCAATAGGTCCATAAGACCAATTGATGTAATACACTTCCTTTTATGTCATATGTTGGGAGCATGTCCCACATTTCAAAATAACCAAAATTCATGCTAATTCTGAGCAGATGAAAATGACTTTCATTTTGAATATTTAGTCTTAAAAATCTTCACTTTCTAATGAACAAATCATTGATAGATTATTAACAAATGCATGAACTTAGTACATATCATATCATCAATGAGGAAACAATTCTTTATTTTGTCATAACTCTTTTGGTAATTTTCAGAGTATTTGTCCAGATTCCACATAAGAGATTAGTAATTATTAAATGTTCCTAAATAATTCTTAGTGTTTTAAGTCCTTGATAAAACTTATTTCATTTATTCTTTTTCTCTAAAACCCTACGAGTATTTCCTCTTCTGGAAAGATGGACTAGAAGTACCTATTCACATTTCTCCCACAACACATAAATAAAAACCCTGAATGTTATATATAAAACTATTAAGAAAGCTCTGAAACATAGAAAGGATGAGGCAGACCAGGTAAGAACCTTGAGACCCAAGGAACAGCAGGTAGGTTCACTGCTTTTCTTTTTACTTGAGTTTTTAAGACTAAGTGTTGAGAAGTTAACAGCCTGGAAATGCCAATAATTGCAGATGAAAAAAAAAAAAGCTTTGACATTTAAAATTTAAAAAAAAAAAAAAAGCACTTTAACCAAAGGACCTGGGGAGAGAGGAAAAGCAGCCTAAGAAGACAGAAATATTTAGACAAATGAACTCTTTATTCCAAACAAATACCATAGGATGAGTTCTTAGTTGATGGGCAAAGAAGAAAAAAATATAGAAAGTTGTAGTTAAAGCGGATTAGGTGCCAGCCAAATACACCAGAGCTGGCGGGTTTGATTCCAGCCCGGGCCCACCAAACAATGACAACTACAACTGAAAAATGGCCAGGTGTTGTGGCAGGTGCCTGTAGTCCCAGCTATTTGGACCTCTGAGGCAAGAGGATCACTTAAGCCTAAGAGATGGAGGTTGCTGTGAGTATGAGCTGTGATGCCATGGCACTCTACCCAGGGCAACAGCATGAGGCTCTGTCTCAAAAAAAAATAAAAATTAAAAAAGGAAGTCGGGATGCTGGAGAAACCTGCCATTATTTGGTAAATCATTTTGTAAAACTGACTTTAATAATAAACTGGAAGGTAGACCATGTGCCTATTGAATTGTTAGGGTAAGGAAAATACCCACAAAGAGCCAGGGTGTTGGTGGTGTTTCCTGATTACTGCTTACCTGTACAGGGTATCAACCAGAAGACACGAGCTAGAGTGTTGGTGATGTTTCCTGATTACTGCTTACCTGTACAGGGTATGAACCAGAAGACATGAGCCAGGGTGTTGGTGGTGTGTCCTGATTACTGCTTACCTTTACAGAGTATCAACCAGAAGATATGAGGGCTAGTAAGAACTGACCAAGAAGAAAATAAATAAAGTGTCCAGATGAAGACCCCTAGGGAACTAGAAAAGACAACTGATACAAATTAAATTATAGTTTGAGTCTTTTCAATAGGTTTTGCAAAGTGCTAAGTGATGCTATGCAATATTACATGTCTGGTTCTTAATAGGTAATAAAAACATTAGGCTTTGGAAAATAAAATATAGAAGAAGTTATGAGTTTCTCAATTTAAACAGAAGTAAAGTTTTGTGGTTTTTGTGTGTGTGTGTGTGTGTTTTAGGTTTCTTTTATTGTTTAATAAACTATTGTGGACAGAATGGGTGCTGAAAGCAACATTCATTTATTAGCTTATAGTTCTGTAGGCCAAAAGTTCAACATGGCTTAACTGGACTCTCCACTCAGGCTATTATATAAAAGACTATAATAAAAGTATTGGCCAGTATGAGTTCTCATGTGGAAGCCCTAGAAGAAAAATTTGCTTGTAAGTTCATTCTGAGTGCCAAAACTCAGTTCCTTGTGGTGGAAGAACTGCAGTGCCTGATTACCTTCTGTCTCTCAGCTGGGAAGCAGTCTGATCTCCCAGAAGCCGTGCACATTCCTTATCATATGGCTATCTCCAACTTCACGTTGACCATGACTCCTATATCTCACATGTGTTTTAAATCCCTGAATTCCATTTTTACAAAAAGCTGAAGAAAACTGTATGTTTAAAAGCCTCATCTAACTAGTTTTGGACTCCTAAACAAGCTCCCTAATTTAATAACAACTGATTTAAAACCTTAATTGCAACTGCAGAAACTTTTTACAGTAGTCCCTAGATCAGCTTTTGATTTAAAAATTGGAAGAAGGTATATGTACACATGAGGCCTGGAATCTTGAGGGCCATCTTAAAAATCTTCCTACCACATTCGAATCATAAAAAATTATTAAATATTGTTCATATCCTATACTCTTTCCATGGAGATTCATAATCGGAATTCTTGAATTCACTGCATGATTTTTTATTGTTAATATTTTTAATGATTCTATTTCCAAACATTTCATGCTCTAAGAAATTCTATGGTAAAGGCTCAGTGTCTGTAGCTCTACGGCTAGAGTGTCAACCACAGGCACCGGAACTGTTGGGTTTAAACCCAGCCTGGGCCTGCCAAACAACAAAGACAACCACAAGCAAACAACAGAAAAAGTAGCCAGAGATTGTGGCAGGTACCTGAAGTCCCAGCTACAGGAGGAGGCTGGGACAAGCGAATCGCTTAAGCCCAAGAGTTGTAGTTTGCTGTGAGCTGAGATGCCATGGCATTCTATCAAGGGTGACATAGTGAGAGAGACTCTGTCTCAAAAAAAAAAAAAAAAAAATGAAAGAAAGAAAGAAATTCCAAGGAAAAGAAATTAACTGACATTTCTTTGTGACTGCAACTCTTTTGTTTCCTTTACTTGTTAACAGGTTTGTCATCTTCTTGGTTGGTAGTGGTGACCTGAATTCTCTACTGTAAGTAATATTAGTATTTGATGAAGCAATTGAGTGGTTAAAAAAAATGGAGGTAGGTTATGTTATTATCATTATTATGGAGATATTTACTTCTCAGGGGGCAAAATGAAAGGTCTTTTTTATTATCCAAAAATATAAATAAATAATTGCCAAAAAAAAATTGTGCATCTAATTCCTCAGAAGCTACAACCCAAAAAGTATCTTAGTATTTCTTTTTTTATTTTTACTTTTAATGATTTTTATTCTAACTTCACTGAGTTTGTCATTATGTCATCAAACTATGGAATAAAATTAAAAATTTAATTTTGCAAGTCTGTAAATGCTTTGAAATGGTTTTAGGGACCATTAAAATTTTATTCTCAGCTATTCCCAAATATTTTTAACTTGCTTTAAATTTGTCTTTAATTAATAAAATAAAAGTTTGAAACAGAATCTTGATTTATCATCCAAATGATGAACTATATAATTTTATTTACAAGTATGAGGTTTCTTTGATTTAAATAGAACATACAAACAGAAATTGAGTGATAATCTATACATAGCAGGTGCATATGTTGAAATGGAACAATCTTAAAGCAGAGAGATTCTTACATAGAGAACTGGATTTACCTTAAAACTGTGTTTCCTACTCTAAATAAATGTCTTTTTCTGCAAAGAAAGAGTTTTCATACTGCGTGATGTTCTTGCTCTTCCTTTTTACCAATAAATGGAAACAGAATAAAGGATATATTATGAATCTTTTAGAGCTTGAAAATTGGAGGAATTATGAATTTTCAAGGCATGTGCAGACTTGAAATCCAAACTAACCCACTAATATTTAAGTTAGAAGCTAATTAGTTTTCCTCATGTATGTAAAACCAAAAACAGACTATTACAATGAAAACTTAAAATCTTGCTTTCTTGTGTTCTTAAAATGAGTCATCTAATTTCAACAAATACTTGAAGTCTATTATATTGGTGCTGTGAATTTTAACTATAGTTTATGTTACTATTTAAATGTATCTACAGCTAATCTTTTTTAAAATGCAGATTAGTCTATCCTAAATTGCCTGTTGGCATCATGGCTAACATGCTTGGAAAGTCAAACAAAGATTTAAAAGTAAATTAAGGACTAAAGTATTTTGCATACCACTTCTATCATTTATCTTTGACAAATGTTACCAATATTCAGCTGACAAAGGGAAAAATGAGGTCTAAGAAGGGTGAATTGCCAGCCTTTATTAGGTTGAAGTATGTGGGGTGCATTGCTACCCTTCAAACACTTATATTTCCTTAGCTCACCCATCTGGCAGGATTCCATTTTTATGTCCAAACTCTATAGACTGAATGAATGCATGACTGCTATATTAAGCAGTCTGTGTAAAATACTTGACTTCAGCAAATCTTTGACAAGCACCATTCATTAATCTTTGTTTCATAATTCTCACCACTATGCACACCCTGCCTTTCGGTCCCTATCTGCAAGTAAATTGGTTTTTTAGAAAATGAAGAGGTCAGCAGAAGATGTTGGAGCACACATTTTTTCTGTTGAAACCAATCAGTAGACTTGGACAGCAATGTCAATGGTAAAAGTTAGTGGAACTTGTCCTCACTTCAATTGAATCATCAATTTATATTAGCAACAATATTGTTTGGCTGCCTGTGCAACAACAAAAATAAACTAATTTGTACTAAAATATGAACAATGTTAGTCTGCAGACATTTAAAGTTTCAAAATATAGTTATAAATAATAGACTTCTCTAAAGACCGAAGTGTTAGTAGTACCTTCTTTTTAGATACAAAGACAAGTTATCGGAGTTCACGTTGCTGTAACCACGTGTTAGGTAACTTGAACAAATCCACATAATGAAAACAAATAGAGAAGCTGGAGAGTATATATCAAAAGTATATGTTATAAGGCATTAAGTTACAAGGTAATAAAAACTTTGAAAGTCAGAACCTGTGAGGAAAAACAAAACAAACAAAATATTTTGTTTAAGCAGTTGGGGCCTAGTTTATTTAACAGGCATAAAATTTTAGAAGAACTTTGAACAAATTCACAAAAACTGGGGTATAGAACCTACCAAGGAGTGGAGTGACGGACATGGAAAGATACAACAAAGTGTAAAAGATAAAAGATAAACCCACATTTACCAAGACTGAAGCAAGAAGGGCTTTAAATAATCTCACAAGTAGATTAAGTTGATTTGGGATGTCTATTGGGCTTAACTACCTGGAAGAAGAAAATAGAAGTTCTCTATGAATTTCATCCAGAGCCCAAATTATTTCTACTAGCCTTATGTATAATGCCCAGCACTTAATCAAAAATAGTCATGAATATGGAGCAAATAAGAATTGATATTACAGACAAACTTAGAGGGAATCCAGATGAGAAAAACTTTAGATCTGGGTTTAAAAAACAAAACTATAGTGAATGTGTTGAAGAAAGTATAAGAGGAGTTTGAGAATTTTGGAAGATATAATCATTCCAAAAATAAAAACCAAACAGAAAGTCTAGAGATGAAAATTATGTATATCCAGAATTAAGAGCCTGCAGGGTAAGATTAATAGATTAGTCAGAGCTGGGAAAAAACAGAGAGAGAATATAGGCCAGAATAAATGCTCAGAATGAACCAGGAGTATGTTAAGAGAAAGAAAGGATTGAAAATGTGCCAGAGACATGGAGGACATGGTGAAAGGTTAATCCTGTTTGTATTGCAATGTATTAATAAGACAATAGAACAGAAGCAATATTTGAATACCTGATGGCTGAGAATTTTCTAAATTTTTGCTGGAAATATCAAGCAACAGTACTACTAACTCAAAACTGGACATGAAGAAAATCACGAGGAGGATAAGCATAGTAATTCTGTTCCAAACCACAAATGGGAGAAAATCTTTAAAGCTGTCAAAGAATTAAAAAAGTAACATTAAGACTGGGAGCTGACTCTTCATTAGAAACAGAAATATTACAATAGTCCGCATTTCCTAAATGATCTGCAGAAACAACTCTTTCATATTTTCAAAAGTCCATTATTTGTACTTTAGTAAAATATCTCTTATTTAATGATAATTTATAATATATCCTTTCCAACCATGCATTTCTCTTACACAAAAATTTTTCTTAGCTCTACTTTGTTCTGAATTTAAAAACTTAGAATTTGCCTGCCAACTTCCACTAAACACCCAGTTAAAAATTGATAAAAATTGACTGAATCCCAAAATCAAGAATGCCAATATTTTCAGAAGACAGTTTTCTAATCCTAAGCACTGATATGTAATCTTTAATTCCTTGCAATATAGCATTTGCACATTTTTAATTTATTTCAAAACAATGCCTATTTTTGAACATGTGATAAAAAGTATTTTAAGTAAAGTTTTAGACTGCTGGTAAAAGAGAAATGAATTGACCTAAAGTTTTAGACTGTTAGTAAAAGAGAAGTGAATTGACCTATTTTCATAACTAGAGACGGCTAAATGTCTCAATAAAAAAATAAATTATAGAGACATTTTATTAATGTACACTTACTAAATATGTGGGTTGTAGAGTGAGGCTGTTGCATCTAAAGGAAGTGTGTGCAGAAATTCAGAGTAAGCACGTATATCTTTCATAGAAATTTATAATTGTCACAGCGTTTCAGTGCATTATTGCTATATTTGGTTAAAAAATGGGAATAAGGGGCAGCACCTGTTGCTCAGTGGATAGGGCACTGGCCCCATATACTGAGGGTGGCAGGTTCGAACCCGGCCCCGGCCAAACTGCAATAAAAAAATAGCCAGGCGTTGTGACAGGCACCTGTAGTCCCAGCTACTTGGGAGACTGAGGCAAGAAAATCACCTAAAGCCCAGGAGTTGGAGGTTGCTGTGAACTGTGAAGCCATGGCACTCTACTAAGGGTGACAAAGTGAGACTCTGTCTCTAAAAAAAAAAAAAAAAAAAAAAAAAAGAGAATAGGGCAGCGCCTGTGATTTAGAGGAGCAGGGCTCCAGCTACATATACTGGAGGTGCTGGGTTCAAACTCAGCAAAGTGCGGGGGAAAAAAAAACGGAGGGGGGAATAAATGTTTTTGGAAAAGAATTCTGACCCTCACCGCAGATAATTTAGGAAGTATAAATGTTAATAATGATTCAATCTACTGAAAACGGCAGATATGTTTGCATTCTTTCCCCATTTTTTTGTTTCATCCTTTCTGCCATGAACGATCATGTCTTTTATACCTGCACCCTGGAGGTATCTCCCATCCAAAGATTCTAAATTGCCATGCTAACCCTTGCTCGAACTGAGGGACTCAGGCAGACCAACACTAGCAAGCGCTCCTCAAGGCAAGAAAAGGTTGTTAGGTTGTTGTTCCTCCTTAGCTTTTATTGAAATCTCTGACATGAGAAAATACAGCACAGTTAAAAGCTTCAAAGAGACGGTCAAGGTTAAAAAACATAGTTTGTCTTTAACTGCATGACTGAACTCCCGACACATCCTGTTTACGGCACTTCTGCCTTGCCTCAACCTTGTCATTAATACAGGACCACAGTCGGGACAGTACTCTGCGTCCAGGGAGTATGATTTTCAGTGCCCATGGTCAGCAGTGATGCTTGGCTTTTTCCTGTTATTCTGTCCCTAGGCGTCGCACTATTAACTCTATATTCTACAGTTGATTTCTTCTTACCTACTTGACGGTTGTCACGTCTGCCATTTTCTCTCCTTGGCCATCTATGTTGTTATTTTGTGATCTCACCTCTGATGTGGGTGAAAGGAGGACTTATGATTTTGGAGTTCTTGCAGCTTTTTTATAGTTCAGAGGGGAGGGATGCACTTGTTCAATTACATAATGCTTACATACTATTCTGGAATTTATTTAGTCCAAGTCCAACATTTAAATATCTTTAATGGTGATCCACAACCTTATGCAAAAGCTTCTCCAATCTTTTTTTTTTTTTCTTGCCCTAAGATCATTCTCTAAGAGTTTCTTAAGAAGTCTTTACGGGAAAAATAATTCCTAATTTGTACATGTTTATGGCCATTATGCTTGGAGGAGAGTTTGGCAGGTCATGGAGTCTTTGATTTCCATTCTCGTTTTGAAATCACTTTCTGAAGTTTAGCCAATATTTTAACAAGTCTAATGACAATCTAATTTTCTGCCCTCTTTTAATGGCTCCATCGTTGCTTGTGTGTCTAATAGATCATTATTTATCTTTTTTTTCTAATGGTGTCACTAGAGCACAGCTAAGTGTTCATGATAGTGATAAAAAAATTTAGATATATGATATGACTTTCTAGAATTGCAATTATTTTGTTTTTAGCATTTTACCATATATTTTAGCCTTCATTATTCCTGTTAAAGAATAATCTCTCCAGGGCAGAGCCTGTAGCTCAAAGGAGTAGGGCGCCGGCCCCATATACCGAAGGTGGTGGGTTCAACTGGCCCAGGTCAAAATAATCATCATCATCATCTCTCCATATAACTCTTTAAGATGATCTGTCTTCCCCCAGCTCCTGCCCCTTTTAAGAATTTGTCATCATCTTTTTCCTTCTGCAATAATATTACCATGTCTCTCTGTGGATTTCTTTCTTGTTTTATTCATCCTGTTTAAAATAATTGGGGCTTTTTGATTCTTTAACTGGATGGATTTTATAAGTTCTAAAAAATTTTTGCCATTTTCTTTCACATATTTTTTCCTTACCATTCTTTCTCTCTCTGATCTTGTAATGTTCTCAACTCACGAGTGATTTTAAAAATGATTTTGCCGATGCTATGCCTAGAAGTAATATTTTTGAGGTTGCTTCTGATAATTCAGTCCATTTGTATATCAGAAAGTTTTACATGGAGTTTTTTATTCTCGAGTGAATATGTGACTTTTTGAGATACACATAACTAAAGGGGAAACCTTCCTAGAATCTTAACTTTTTGAAGATGTTTCTGATCCAACCCACTGTTCAGCCTTCACCTCATTTATAATACACAGTTAGTAAGACACAATTTTCTGGCCACCTTAGACTAAGGCCAGACGGTACTTCTAAAGCAATTTAATGCTTTCTTATGTCTCTTGAATTGCAATTTTTAAATAGATTTGAGGATTATCATGATTTGCTAATTTGTCTAGCAGTATGCAGCTTTTAAGGATGAATTTTTGAATTCCATCCAGCACGTTTGTGTTCCATATTGGAAAGCTGTGGTACAATGTGTAGTCTGCGATTCTGCTTAAAATAAAAACATGATTGCCTCTTCTGCAGAGAGATCTTTTGAGAGGAGATGATTAAAATAGAGCGTACACTTTGCTGAGATTTTAAGTTAGAAAAATTTACACCCTTATTGGTCTACATTTCTTCCTAACGTGAAACTCCGCTTTTCCCTCCTTCGGCCCGTAGCTCTACTTGTGAAATCGTCTTTTCCTCACCTTTAGTATTAAAAATTATCTTCTAATTGTTATTTATGACCTCTTTTTAATTTCTTTTTGGGGAAATTAGATATAAATTTCTAATTTTCCTATTTTGAAACATTTTCCTAGAGGAAATCAAATTAAATTTTATATTATTAGAACAACCATACATCACATGTAAGATTTTATGGGGGGGGGGGTTTAAATATACTCAATATATCAAGAAATAAAATTATCTTAAGCAGACAAAAGTACAAATAGAACGAGTATGCCTGATGAATTTGCGATGTCTTTCATGGTTCTTTTGTTGCACAGGAATAACAGAATAAAAATAATTCAAGTTTTTCCATTGTGTTTGGACTTCCCACTGAGAAACACTATCTCTGCCATTTTGCCTTTGGACTCCAGTGTATCTTTTATGTTGATTTATCATGTTTAATAGGTGAGAGGTTTGTGTTTTGTCTTCGAAAAGAACTGATATAATTTGCATTGTACAATACCCAAGAGATGATGATGGAATTTTCTTTCTTTGTTCATTTTTATATTGCAGTATCCTGAAATGTATTATTAGTGGACCTCCACACACAGAAAGATTGCCTAAGACATCATATTGTTCTCTATTGCATAGTAATCTGTAACATACTGGACTTTTGTGGTTGCTGAATGCTTTGGGTTATTAAAAAATAATGATATAAAATGGATTTTAGCGTACCAGTATTATATTTACATTTAAAACAAAAGATAAAATGAAAGTCTAGTTATGGACTTCTACATTCCCACAGTTCCCTCATTGGAAGTATGACATACCGAAACGCTATTGAAAAGTTTATAAAAATATGGGTGCCAATATTCATGGGAAAGATACGCATTAAAGTAGATCGCAAATTATTCCTTTTCTTCATGATATGTGTAACATTTCCCTAGTTGAGATGGTTTTCATATCTATAAGTAGAACTGATTTTTAAGTACCTTTTCAGAATATTAATAGAATTGTTCTGCATTTTCTCTTTCACATGGCATATATTTGTATTTTAAATCCTGTTGGAATGTAGTCTAAAAATTCTTAATTCTTCATTTAAATGTAATGAAGTCAAAAATAGCCTACAGGTCTTCATCTGACCTAGGGGTGTCACAGTCTTTGCTATTGACATTTTAATTCGCTTTAGAACTATCTATTTCTGTCACTTTCTTTTTCACGTGAAGAATAAAATAAGTTAACTTCAATTAGCATTTTAAAAAAATAAAAGTACCAAAATGTATCCCAATTGCTCTGTTGTTTCAAAGGTCAAGTTGGATTCTCAATCATATGATTAAATACAATTTAAGAAAAAAAATATTTTAGTATCAAATTTATAGGAAATATCAGTCATAAACATTGACGTAGTATCCAAATGTTTTATTTATTGTTTCATTTTAGCCAAATGTTTCATTTTCAAATTTCATTTGTAAGTTTTTAACCTAAGGTCTCTACAACGTATTAGAGAGCTACCCTGCTCTTCTAGTTCTATAACTTAATGTCCTTTAGAAAGGAAAAAGTTAAATTAGATTTAAACAAAATATTTTTCCAGAGTAGTCTTAAGTTTAAATAAGAGTTAACACTTAATGTTATCAGGGTAGAAGAGAAAAATGTATAATATACTAATTACACATGATTTGAATTTTTATAATATGTTCATTTCCTTAGTCTAGAAATAAATTTTCATTAGGAATTAAAATATATTAATGTGTGTAAGAGTAGCATTATATTTATGGATAAAATAGATATATTTTTGAATTCAAAAATATAATCTTCTCTGAATTTTAAAAGATTTGGAATTCAGTGATTCATTAATTGGAAATTGACCAAACCATTGTGATATTTGGTGACACCTTAAATAGTAAAAACATTTTATTGACATTTTTCTGTAAAGATAGTCTTCTTTTTTTAAATTTCAAGTAATATATTGAGACTTTATGTCTACTTCCAAAAATAAAGTTTTCTAACATAAATATTAAAAATATGCCTATAAATAAATTTGCTTTATAATGCAATGGTTATATGGTTTTCTGTCTTGGTGATTGTAAATATAAAAAAATCTAGGCTGTCTTGAATTCTTTCTTTGGTTGAAATTCAGTCAAACTAGCAGGGCCTACAAAAAATTTCCAGCTGTGAAAATGCAAAATATTGAGATATCTCTTTTCCTGTCCTTTAACACATTACCTGTCATAGGAGTTTTACTTAATTTATCCTAGTTTTAGGCCTAGGCCTTCATGAAGCAAACAGAACTGGTGGATAGACAGGAAGGTCCATGGCATGACTGTGCAGTGGGAACCCTCTGCTCACTGTTCTGGCTGTCAATCATCGTGTTCCCCCCATGTCCTGTCCCCCTTCTCTAAAAGGCCTGCTCAGGTGGGCCAAATGTGTTGGACTGTGTTCTCCCATTATCATGACTGGCTATTGCACATTTCCTCCAGTATGTTCTTCTGGAAGCTCTTTGAGCAAAATCAGTAGGATGGTATGTGGACACGACATTGTTGCATGTATTTTTATGATGCAGGAGCACCCAACGTCTGCTTCAGATATAGCTAAATAATTGTGTAATGACCAAAAAACCTCAATTCTCAGAAACAAGTTCAATATGTATGTTGTCATGAGTTGCTACTCATGAGTATGCTACTCCCATGGAGTGCAATGTAAAAATTGATTCCAGCACTGCATAAGTTGCATATAATTCAGTTATGGAAAACAATAAAAACGAATTTTCAATAAGTTGAAATAAAACTACAAAATATTTATTTTAAAAGTTGTTATTCTACATGTATTTATTTTAAAACTCACTGTGTCTTCAAGGAAATCTTTTTTTTTTTTTTCTAGTATGGCAGTCAGTGTGTTAATCTCATGGCATGTTTCTTGTGAGAGGTTATAGACCAAAGATATATAACAGGATTGGGGTGGGAATCTTCTCTGCCCTCTTTTGAACCAAAGTATCTCATAGACATGTATAATCAAAAGTTCTCTTCAAGTGTCAGAGAGCTTTCCTCCAGGGAGAGAAGGTCTGTGGGGCTCTAAGACCAGTTCAAGGGCAACATGGAAAGGGATAGGAAAGTGACCTTCTTTTCTTCCCCTCTCTGGGAATGTAGCTGACACTCCTAGACTTGATAGATCATTTTATAGAACCTTTGCCTTTAAAGCTATTAAGAAACTGAGAAAAGGCAAAGGTTAATAAAGTCTCCTTGCTCACTTCATACCACTGACAATTACTTCTCTCTCTCTCACTTACAAAATCCACTAATGTTTGCCTCAGATATTTCTTTAATCTGTCTCATCTTCTCTATTGCCACTGCTCTAATGTGAGCCGTTATCAACTCTACATAGATTATTACAACAGCCTCTCTCCTTGCCTGCAATTTTAAAGACATCTTTTCCTAGGTAGAAGTGCCTAAGAAACACTCTAAATGAAACCTGTTGTTCCCACGAATAGTACAAAGTCCAAATTCTTTGCTATGAAGCATCTTGCATGGCACATATGAGTGGCTCAAATATTTGATGAAGGAACAAATAGAGGAAAAGGACCAAGAAGTGAACAAGACAAGTAAGACACCACTTCATCAGGGTCCCACCTGCTTTTCTTTCTTCCCTTTTTATCTTTTTGTTATGTATTTTTGCCTCCACCTTGACCATCTAGTTAGAATCATTCACTTCTTTGCTTTGGTAAAAACCAGTGCAATTTTAGGACTGAGCTCAGGAATCACCTCCTCAATAATGAGGCCCTCACAACCCCTGTTGGCTTCCTCCCCACATTGCATTTCACATGTTGGAAACTTACCCCCGTGGTGTTCCATGTCAGGCTATGCACATATCACGTCTGCCTTTAACATGGCACCATTGTATTTTGGTCATTTAATTTCACGTCTGTATCTATACCTACATTAACTTCCTTGAGAATAGAGACTATATCATGTGTAACTATCTCTACTTCCTGACATAAAATCCACTCTTTCCCTTACTTAACAGTTATTATATAATACATATACCTACTTAAAGAAGAATGAAAAATTAGAAAACTTAAATACTATTTAAATAATGACTATATCTTGCCAATATCTCTGTGTGGGGAGGAGGATTTATTATATTAGTGAATATAATTTCTGCCTTTTTAAATTTGGTAGTTACCTTTGTAAACATGTTTTACTAAAAAATATAAATATATTCAGCTAATTTTCACCTAGGAGACATTTACCCCTTCTTTGTTCCTATTCAGAAAGTACCAAAGAGGTTGACAAATACACAAATACATTTTAAGAGAACTCCTGTCATGATCTGCTTATATTTTATTGAAAAGTTGAGGTTTTTCAAAATTCCTACATTTGACAATAATTATGATTTTATATTGAATGCCACACATGTATTTGGTCCACAGAGTTTCTTTAGGTTATGCAATAGAATTAAACGTATCCACATTTTTAGTATGTTTCTTTAAGAAACTTTCTGAATAATTTTTGACATATTAATGCGTTACATGTGCTTGGGATATAGTGATAGTTAAGATAAACAACACTGATACCCTTTTGGATATATTTTTATAGATTAAGACAGAATAATACATACACACAAATAAAAATAATGACAAATAATTATTCAGACATTGATACATTCTCAGGAGATAATAATAGAGTCTAGAGTTTGACAAGTTTTGGGAGCTACTTCAGATGGAATGGTCAGGGAAGATTCTTTGTGTGTGAGTGTGAATGAGAAGAAAGGAATAGCTACAAGAAGTTACTGAAGAACAGCTTTCCAGGCATAGAAAGGGCAAGCCCAGAACCCATGCATAGAGTAGATTTAGTGATGTATGGAACAGGAAAGTTAGCGTGAATGGACGGTTTTAACTAAGAGAGGATTGGTAAGAGTTGGGTAAGAGAAGCAGATGTGTTAAAACAGGAAGCTTAGATTGTGTTAGAATCCCCTGGAAAAGTTTCCTCAGAGGACAGTAAGAAAACGATCTACAGGACTTGGTGTTGGCTTCAATATGAGGAATGAAAGAAGACTCCTAGTTTCTTTTCTTGAGGAACTAAATGAGTATCAAAGATAGGAAATACTCCAGAAAAACCCATACAGAGAATGGTGGTGAAGAACTGAGATAGAATCAGCTTGAATTTAAGAAACCTATTATTAAAAGTGCAAGTGACTGTGTCTTCTTCTTCTTCTTTTTTTTTTTTTTAAGACAGAGCCTCAAGCTGTCCCCCTGGGTAGAATGCCATGGCTTCACAGCTCACAGCAACCTCCAATTCCTGGGCTCAAGTGAGTCTCCTGCCTCAGCGTCCCAAGTAGCTGGGACCACAGGCACCTGCCACAACACCGGGCTGTTTTTTGGTTGCAGCCATCATTGTTGCTTGGTGAGTCCAGGCTGGATTTGAACCCGCTACCTTAGGTGTATGTGTCTGGTGCCTTAGCGACTTGAGCCACAGGTGCTGAGCTGTGACTGTGTCTTCTAAAAGCTGTGTGGACAGATCAATTATGGAAACTTTAGGATAGCATAATACATCGTAATACATGCTAAGTTATTAATATGTACCGTGTCTTAATGTGTTACCTTTCTCAAGTAGTAAATTTGCATTTTAATGAGTTTTTACTAAGCACCAGATAAATTGCTTAAATACTCAGCCTACCAGTCATGTAACAGACTGTGAGAGTTGAGTGCTATGATAAGCAATCATCATTCTGAAATACCTGGGATCCCTCTGCTCCACCCAAACCCTGGTTTCATTGTTTCCCAATGCAGTCATCCACTTCACCTGCTTTACCAAGACAGCTTCTAGATTCACATTTCCAGAAGGCAGCCTTAATGAATAGGAAGGCCCCACACATGCTCATCAAGAACTTTTCTTGATAAAATGTTTAAATATTTGAGAACTAATTCAATAGTTACTTTGTGGCCATTTGCTTTCATTCAATGAATAAAATTAATAGGCTTTTATCTAATAATCAAGAGGTAAGGTATCTATAACATATGTTAACGACGGTTTAAAATATCGAGGATATATAATTTTTTCAGTTACAGTGTAAACAAAAGAAAATTACTCTCCTAATAGTTTACTTGTTATATATGTGGTCAGTATATTTTTGCAAGGTCCAGTGAAATCATAGCAAGGACGTGGGACATATTTATTTGCTGGATTGAAAATGGAATTTGGGACCCAGTGCTTAAAGAGAAAATCTGTTAGACTGGAAAGAACAGATAAATTTTGAGGGCAGGAAGGGAATGAGGGGTTAAAAGAAAATGGCTGGGCTTTTCTTATTCTCATTTGCCTGAAGTCCTAATTCACATTAGTGGGAAGATGGTGTGAATTAGCCCTCTTTGATTCATTTACAGCAGTATTAGTTAGCTAGTATTCTGTAACAATCCTCACTAAAACCTAAACTGACTTAAAAAATGTTTTCTATTTCTTATGAGTCTACTAGTCATCTAGGCAGATGTATTGATTTGGGACAACCTCTGTTGATTTCGCCTGGGCCTAGTCAACCCTCTTGGCCAGCTGGCTGCCAGGATGCCTAAGTTTGGCTCTCTAGAAGTCTTTCCTTGGTTTGACTCATGCTTTGTTAGGGATGAATCTGAAAACACTTGCTTCAAAGTTGCAAGATGTTTTTTAACAGATTTGCAAAATATTCATTACACAATTCTATAAAAAGGTGACTGACACATAGAGAATATTTTGTAAATATTTTTGTAAAATTTTGCAATGAATATTTTGTACATAAAGGTACATTTAGCTACATTTTTAAATTTTCCTTATGTATGGTGACTTTCTGGGCAACTTTTGAGCCACACTGTACTTCTCTTAATTTTTTTTTAACCTATTTTATCTTAAACTTTCTTTTCTTTTTTTTCATTGTTCGGGATTCATTGAAGGTATAAGAAATTACACTGATTACATTTGTTAGGTAAAGACCCTCTTATAATTCTGTCTTGCCTCCAAAAGGTGTGGCACACACCAAGACCCCACCCCCTCACTTCTCTCTCTCTGCTCTTCCTTTCCCCCTCCTCCCTCCCTTTCTCCCTCTCTGCTCTCCCCTTCCCCTACCCCTACCATGTCATCTCTTAACTATTTTTATAGCTTATAAATATTGATACTCAAGTAAGAAACTTAAACACTTGGGTATTTTTACTATTAACAAAAGAAGACTCAGCTGTTTTCATTAAATCTATAATAATATTAGCCTTACCTAACAAAAAGGCCATAAATACAGATTAGTATTTTTGGCTAATTTGTAGTTTTAGAACCTTTTAATTAAATCCTGACACCTTGAAAACATAAAATACCTACTAGAACCAAGCAAAAATATATGCTCACAATTTGAAGACATTTTCATTTTTGTTGTACTAATATATTTTTCTTTTAATAACTTAGTATATTTACCAAATATTTATTAAATTTAGGTGAACTTGAATAATGTTTAGATTTATTTACTTAATTGATTAGTGTGTTTTTAATAAGTTAATTTTGGTACTATGTAGACAAAACATACCACATGATACATGTATACACATACAAATACATTTAAACATCTATACATATAGACGCACAAAGAAAGATTTTAATAGTTTTTATCTCTGAATTCCAGATATGAGATAATAATATAAAATCACAGGTTTGAAAAATATGGTGACTTCAAGGTGTTTCTGACAAAGTTGGAACTTATTCATATGTCTAAAGTTAAGTTACCCCAAAAGGTAACATAATGAAAACTATCAACTAAAGTTTTGAGTAAAGCAGCTTCCATGGCAGTTTGATTTTAAAAAATTTCTTTATCTTTTCTTTTGCCTTCAGTTTCAAATGCGTTTTCAGTGTTCACATTGTAGCTAGAACCAGTTGCTTCAAGTAACCTTGAATTAGTGGCCAGTGTAGTGGGGAGACAAATTCAAGGCCGGCTGCTAACACAATCACCCAACCTGAATTCAGGGCACCAAGTATGTATTAACCCAGAGCCTCCAGGAATAATTTCTACCCCCAAAGCTAAAACCACCACACCATTAGAAGCAACTTGTAGAGGACCCTGGAACATGATAGGGAGTGACAGCCCACAGTGACCCCTCAAGCCACAGAAAGGGGTCATAGAACAATGGGGTTCTAATGTTCACCCATCTGACAGAGAACTTCAAAATATTTCAAGAAATAAGAAATTGACAATTACAGTCAGAGCTTTCAATATTGGAGTGCAATAATTGAGAGGACAAGTGGAGAGGATGTCTGTAAGGGCACAGAAGATGTGAACAATATTACCAATTGGCAGTGTTGTAGGGAATTGCCAGGGAGGAGCTGAAGGGAAATAAGAAGTAGGACACATTAGACCTGAGGGCAGGGACACTGGTAGTGTGTTCGGGGTTCCAGGAAAATATTTTTGTGGTGCCTCATTCTAACAACACTGTTTGGTTAAAAAGGAATTACAAAATAAATAATGAAATTGAATTTTACCATTCTTGTCCCTTACTGTCTCATGACTTGTTTCTTTCTTAACTCTCCACATAAATGCTACTGTGGCCAGCAGGCCCTAAGATGACCCTTGATAATATTCACATCCTGGCGTTCATGCCACCACATAATTCTATCGCAGGTAGTGTGGACTTGGAGAAGCCACTTGCTATACCGTGAGGCAGCTCTGTGGGAGGCCGAGGTATCTGGAAACAGGCTTTCCAGCAGTCACGTGATGAATCCCAGCAGTAGATTGAGCCTTCAGAGGAGGCTATAGTCTCAGCTGGAAGCTTGACTACAAGTTTTTAAAATACCTTGAACCAGAAGTACCCAACTAGGCAATTTCCAATTCCTGTGGATTTGAGACCAAGAAACTACATGTTTTTTGTTTTAAACCATTAAATTTTCAGGGTTTTGTTACTGAACAATAGATAACTAATGTATTTTCTCCCTAAGATATCCCTTTCCTGATCTCCTTGTCTAAACAGCTACACTTGCAATCACATTGACTTATTTTAATTCTCTGAAGGACATTCTTTGATACGATTTTTGTTGTTTTCCCATTGTTTCTCAATCTCTCTGATCTGGAACATAATCTCCATAAACACAAGAAACTGTACTGTTTGGCACTGTCTTCTCAGTGTGTGAAGGGACACCTGGACACTGTGTTCTCAGTATATAAAGGGGCACCTGGGCACTGTGTTCTCAGTATATGAAGGGGCACCTGGGCACTGTGTTCTCAGTGTATGAAGGGGCACCTGGGCACTGTGTTCTCAGTGTATGAAGGGGCACCTGGGCACTGTGTTCTCAGTGTATGAAGGGGCACCTGGGCACTGTGTTTTCAGCGTGTGAAGGGACACCTGGGCACCGTGTTCTCATTATATGAAGGGGCACCTGGAAGGGCACCTGGGCACTGTGTTCTCAGTGTGTGAAGGGACACCTGGGGACCGTGTTCTCGGCGTGTGAAGGGGCGCCTGGGCACTGTGTTCTCAGCGTGTGAAGGGGCGCCTGGGCACCGTGTTCTCAGTGTGTGAAGGGGCACCTGGGCACTGTGTTCTCAGCGTGTCAAGGGGCACCTGGGCACTGTGTTCTCAGCATGGGACCTTACCCATGATGGCATTTACAAATGTTTGTTATTGATTAGAGTTGTAGTTGAGATCATATAGCACATGGAATTTTATAGCTTACGTGTTTGTTTATTTTAACACAAGAATTTTATTACCTTCTTCTTGTTAACTGTTTACTCTGCATTACCTGGATTTATATCACACGTACACACAGAGACAAAACACAGAAAACAATGCATCTGTGTATCAGTGCGTGACACGTGTGCCTGTGACTGATTCTTTCTGCTTTACTCATGCTTCACATCTGTCTTAATTCTAATTTCTAGAAAACAACAACTGTTCCCATCGCTCCATATTCAGATTTAGGCCTAAATGCAGCCATACATGCCAGTTCCTCAGCCCGGAGTGCTTTTCATCTTAAGACGGTCCTGGAGCTGTGTATGGTGAAATCTATAAGGATAATGGCTTTAAATCTAAATTTATCCATCTGGAACTAGTATGACTTTCTTATATATGTCATAAATAATTATTTGTATTTAGTAAGCATTTAAGTTTCCTTTCCCTTGTAAAATAAATTCCCTTCGCTCCCAAGAGGAGAGAGGATGAGACAGAAATAGCAAAAGTAATTCTTATAGTATGGTACAATCTTTCTCTCCTGAAGCCCAGGCTTGCGTTGCCCTTGGACAGTGTTCTGTGGTCCCAGCACAGAGTGGCAGCCCTCCCTCTGCGGTCTCACATTCCTGTGGTGGGAGGTGTGAAGGAACCTGTCTATATTTATATTTAGGTTGCTTTTTAGCATTGAAAAACACCACCAAGAAATTCATCTGAAACTTTTAATATGCGATTTTCACAGTTTGAGTCAAGGAATCTTAAACAATTTATGAAGTGAGAGAATCAGTCTGGAAATACAAATAGAGCTCCAACTCAAATTAAAACAAACAAAAAAGAAAACAAAAATTTCAGGATGGGAAAAGATTATGAAGAGGGAAGCAACAACAAAGCCCAGATTAAATTCAAGCGTTTTGTGAGTCTATTCTAATAGAAAACTTCTTTTTCATCTTATTTATTTCATGCATATCAGAAAGATAAAGTATCCTCACTGTGTTTCGTTGTTAGAAAATATTTTACTGTGAATACCTGGGTAATTTACATGCATCTTTTAAGACATGATCCTCCAGGCACCCCCTTTGGAAAGTGTTTTTTTTTTTTTTTCTTTTCTCTTTTTTGAGACAGAGTCTTGTTCTGTTGCCATGGACTCAGCCAAGTTCATAGCTACCTCGATTTCCTGGGCTCAAGTAATCCTCCCATCTCAGCCTCCCAGGTAGCTGGGACTACAGGTGCCCACCACCCTGACGAGCTAATTTTTCTATTTTTATGGAGACAGGTCTCCTTTTCCTCAAGCTGTTCCAGAACTCCTGAGTTCAAGGGATCCTCCTGCCTTGGCCTTGTCAGCCACCATGCCCAGCCTAGAATGCGTTCTCTAACTTGGATGCCAAGTGGCATGAACAGGCCTTCCTTTGAGTTCTCTATTTTAGGAACATTTCATTGCTATTGACGTACCCTGTTTTATCTTTCAAAACCCTATAAGGCTGCAGTAGTGTCTTCTAGGTCAAAAAAGGAACTGGCTTATTCACTTTTGAATCTCTTGAGTCTACAATATCACAGATAGAAAGTTAAAAAAAGTTTTAAAAATCTGTTCTTTCTAGTATGTAGAAAGACAGACTTATGTGTCTATCAGTTCCAGATTTAGGGAATAGAATCAATTATGGAGAGACAGGCTTCTCTCACCCCTGACAAGGTCTTTGATGGACAACTCGGTCTGGAAATACAGGATCTTCTAGGGCATTGGACACAATGCGTGGGCCCTGGACTAGTGGTATCATCGGTACCACGAAACGTGGTAGAGATGTAACTGAAACTACTTTTGAACTCCTGAAACAAAAATCTTTGACCCAAAGTCTGTATTGTGACATGTCCTCAGTAAATTTGACTACAGTCTGAGAACTCATATTCTAAGACAATGCTTTATTGTGGACATTGACATTCATTGTGGACACATTGGAGCCACTCTTAAGGCTTTTGGACATTGTATATGTGTCCTGCTGTCTGCAAGGAGGACTGCTCATGTTTCTCTGCAGGTTTACAGAATGTAATGATAACCGATAGGAATGCCTGCCCTGTCACAGAACGGGTTCCTCTGGTCATGGGCATCTTGTGTGTTACACTCAGTTCTCTACCAGTCAACAATATGATTGTTTATTTTATTCACATTTTTATATTTCACTGTACGTGGTTTCTGACAGGCAAACTTTCCATAAAATTAAGTAATACTCCAAGAAGGTCAAAATTAAGATTTGATTTAAATATAATTTCTTTATACTTTATCTGATAGCTGGTCTAATTTTTTAAAAACTAAATAAAATTGTATATATATGCAAAAACAAAACAAAAAATAATATTGAAATTCGTCATTATTTGATTGTATAGAATATTTTTAACCCTGAAAGGCATGAAGGAGTTTCCTTTTCAAAGATATAAATTTCCTGCATAGCCATTAAATAGTACTTTCAGCATCAAAAGCCTTTTCCATTGATGCATCTTGATAAAATATTTACATTTCAAAATGTGTGCCCAACCCATGGTATCTGATAAAAAATAGTATCCAGATGATTTAGTGTATCACATAATATTAAATGTCATCTATTATGTTTAAAGGATGAATTTTTGAATACATATTATTTTCCACACTTTCACTTTATTAACAATGGTTGTTAAGTACCTTTGAAATAGTGGTAGGATAGAGGTCAGGGATAACTGTAATTTTTTGGCAGAGCTCCAAAGGAAGCAACAGCACACACAGAGCTTCCTATTGTTTTAGTGACTATCCTAAAATGACCATGATGTTGCTGATACTTGTTTGTTTAAGAAGGAAATAAGTTTATAATTTTAGATGCTTTTATCTTCTAAGTATTTTGACAGTCTATGCTACGATCCTTTAAATTAATTATGGGATTGCCTTTAGTTTATGGAGTCTAAAAGTAGGCAGTACAGGCCAATGTTATTTAGAGACCCTATTAGAATCACCATCTACTCTAGGTTAAGTTGGGATGCTCAAACACATCCCATTTTCTTCCTTTTTCAAAAAACGTTTTAAAATATTTAATATCTATATGGAATGAATTTTGAGGTATTGTCTATATATGAGTTATAAATCGATTATTTTATTTCTTTCATTTTTTCTACTTGGAAATAAATTTTATAGCCTTTAAATTTACCGAAACAAAAATGAAAAAAGTAAAAGGATTTACGTTATATTTAATACCACATGGATTTTATTTTAAACCTGAAATGCATTTTTACTTTCTCACAGAAAAGTTGAAGAAAATAATAAAAACGAGTGTCATTATATTGGCAAATTTTCACTTTTGGTGTAAAAAGATACATTTAAAACTTAAGTTTAGCTAAAATTAAGGTTGCAGCACAATAACAGTTTAATTATACCATAATAATTTTTCTGTTTTCAGATAAACAGGAAGATCAAATTCCTCACAGGAAAATAGCAATTATTCAAAATTGAGAGAAATAGATTTTTAAAGTTCTCATCAAAAAAAATGATAAGCTGGTGGGAAGAAGGAGATGTTAATTAGTTTGATTGAATCTAACTGCAATGTATATACATAGATGAAAACTTCACATTATACCCCATAAACTTACAGAAGTTTTGCCAATTAAATACAAACTAAAAGAAACAAATATTTACCTAGGATATATTAGACAGTGGCCAGTGCTTACAGGGGATGTCTTGAAAAATTATAATAACAAAAAGAGTTAAAATTGAAAAGAATTTAAAAAGTATGTGCATGCATTTTCCCAGTTTATTGATATCACTTCACATTTCAAATGAAACTTACATTATTTTTACTACAAATTAGTAGGAGTGTTCATTTCAAGGTGATTTATTGGAAGTCCTAGGACCGTGGAGATTAATATGTTTATCTTTAATTAATACAAATTATTATATACAATTATTTTATCATTTTAAAATTAGTGTCCAATTTCATTCATTTCTTATAGTTTCAACAGATAAGAAATGAGAGATTACTAGAAAAAAAGGCATAAAGTTTCCAGTATAAACATGATTAATAAGGGATCTACTACTAGAGATCTACTGTACAACATTGTTCCAATAGTCAACAATACTATATTGTCCATTTAGAAATTTGTTAAGAGGGTATATCTTATGTTAAGTGTTTTACCAAAATAATATTAAATTCAAACAAAAACATTTTACAGAAAAAATATACATTCGGCAACTTCATTAAAATAATTTTAAGTAATTTTGGATTTTATGATTAAAATGATAATTTTCATATGTGATATCTGAGGTTTTTATTATACATGCACTTCATGCAGAAGAGGTAATTGCAATTTCTTCATCTGTAAATTGTGTCATATGTAATCAAGGGAAATTGATGGTTTCAGAATTTAAGTATATTGCCTTTGTTAACCTGCTGATAAGTTGCACAGTGAGGAGGCAAAGACATTTTTACTTCAAGTGCATGGCTTTTTCCCCAAGGGTGTATGTCTCCAGGTCCCTGCCTCCTTTAGCAATTCTGCAGGTCACCATAAAAAGAACTAAAGACTATAAAAGGCAGGGGAAAGGGTTGGCTAAAAACAAAGCATGAAGTAAAGGAATATATTGGAAACTAAATAAATTTATCATAGACCACACTCAAAGAAAATTGAGTGGAATATATTCTTAAAAATTGGTGGAATATATTCACTATTTTAGAGATTAAAAATGATTTGCACAAATTTTAGGATATCTGGGTAAGGGAAGAAAGTGGAATTGCCAAATTATTCATATTTTATATTTTACTTTTGAAGATCACTAAGAAACTAAAAGTTTTTAAGATAGTTATGGTCATATCTTAATTAAAGAGCAATGACCAGAAGTTTTGCCTAGCATGTCAAGTCTTGATGTTAAATCCAGGGAATGCATTTTCCCCTTACATACTTTTTAGTTGGTTCATGATTTTAAAACAAGGCTTTTTATATATTTAATATTATGAAAGTTTTAAAAAGTTGTGTTGACATGTTTAGAATCAGATGTGCTCCCTTTTATTCTTTAAAATCAATGACTTGATGAAAGCTACTTTTAGAATATTTGCCTTGAGAGCAGAACAGTAAAGAACCTGTCTGTGGATAGATTTCTTTACAAAAAGGGTAAGTGGCCCCAAACAGCTTCATAATATAATCTCAAACATAGATTTCCAAATAAAGTTGACCCTCGAACAAACCCAGGGTTAGGGGTGCCAACCTTACACGCAGTCAAACATCTGTGCATAACTTTTAACTCTCAATAAACAGAACTAATAGCTTACTGCTGAGTGGAAGCCACACTCAAAGCGGACATAGTTACTATATTTTTTGTATATGTATTATATACCATGTTCTTATAACAAAGTAAGCAGGAGAAAAGAAAATGTCACTAAGAAAATCATAAGGAAGAAAAATATATTTACTGTTTCTTACGTGTAAGCGGATCATCGTAAAGTTCTTAGTCCTTCTCATCTTCACATTAAGTAGGCCCAGGAGAAGGAGGAAGAGGAAGGGTTGATCTCACTGCCTCAAGGATGGCAGAGGCAGATGAGAATCCACACATAAGTGGATCCATGCAGTTGAAGTCAGCGTTGTTCAAGGGTCAACTATATATTCAAATGATCCCTTTTGAATTGATAATTATGAATAATGTATTACCAATCTGTAAGCTTCTACCCTCATTTTCAACTTTTAAAGAATTCTCAAAATGCTATCATCTTTCATTGGAGAAATATGATGTGTTGATTAAGGAGTGCTGATATATTTCAGGTGATTAGGGACAGCTGAGCTTATATAAAATTTAAAATATCTCTTTCATTATATATATGTAGAATATATATAAAATAATGTTTCAGAATATACATATATATGCTTCAGGATATATGAATATATATATATATATATATATATATATATATATATAATGTGTATGTGTATGTATAGTATAGATCAATATATAGAGAATACTGACAGATTTATAAAAAGACAGATTCTACAGTGGAAATAAAATCATTCCACAGCTTGGAGGACAAGAGTACTTGGACAAACTTTTGCCACAAAACATGAACTTGAAAAAAAGTAAATCCACGTAGAGGTTGAAAGAGTCCTAGATTTGTTTTATAGGGAAGGACTGGAGCGCTGTCTGGAGATAGTATCACCATTCAAAGGCATGTTTGGGGGGTCTTATTTGTGAGTCTGCTTGGAGGGAAGCAGGAGACAGCAACTGTGAGTTCCAACAATGTTCCCAGGAATAGGTATCACATGGGCATCTGCAACAGAGAGGGCACCAGCAGATGGATTAAGCTGCTACAGTCACCCAAGATTGTGCACTTTTCCTCCCCGATCCCCTGGAGTGCATGGAGTTCTAGAGGGATAGCACAAAAAGGCATGTAGAGAGTAATCCAGAAATGAGATACCAGCCAATACCATCCTTAGAACACCAGTAGTAAGGGTGAAGGATGGATTGAGAAGGTCAAGAAGTGGGAATGTGTTGGGGAAGAACTTGCAACTCAGATGAAAGATTAGATTTTGTAGTTGAATGCATTTGAATTTGTAACACCTAAAGACAGGTTTCACAATGGAAAAATATTCAAATGACCAGAAAGCTGTGCATCCTTGTGGTGATGTCACCAAGGGAGAAGAAAGAGGGGTCCAAGCAAGTGTATTTGAAGGCAGAAAGGATGGTAAAACATAAAAGAAAAAAATGTTTTTATTTTTGTATTCATCACCAACTTTGGGCCAGTTCAAAAATCAGCTAATAGAGTAATTAATTAATTAATTAATTATATGTGTGAGTTATGATTTTAATTAAAAATTAAATTAAAAAATAGACCCTGAGTTTATATTTAAAAAGTAGAGGGATATATATGCCATTAGATATGAAGACTGATAATGAAGTTGCAGTAATTGAAAGACTAAGACATTAAGTTTACAGACGGACCAGGTGAACTACAATGGCCAGAATCATGCCCAAATTTAAAATTAAATTTTACATAGGATTGAGATGACAAAATTTAAATAAATGAGGACAATTAGTTGTTAAAAGTATAGGTTCTGGATCCAGACTGCTTGAACTTACATCTCAAAACCAATTCTCCAAATTTGAATGACCTCAAATAAATTACTTAATCTCTGTGTATCTTAATTGCCACATCAATAAAATGAGAGTAATTCTATACCAACCTCATAAGTTTGTAATAAAGGTGAAATCAGTTAATATTTTAATGCACTTATAATAATCATGGGCATACTAAAATATATAAGTACTTGTTAAATTAATGATAATAAAATAAAAATAATAGTCCATTTAAAATTAATAACATTGGAATTCTACCTACTTTCATGCATAAAGCTGCTCTCTTGACAATTCAAAGATATGAAAATGAGGCCACATTAATTGAAGAAAAATAAATTCTTTTTTATAACATCTTGACATTGGGAAGTCTCTCAACACATTATATGCAAGGGGGAAACCTTAAAAATAAATTATTCATCATATGGATTATATAATAAAGTATTTTTGATTGTAAAGATCATTAGAAATTTGAGTGTATACCTATAGTGGACCATTTTTTAAACATAATTTCTCTAGGAAACAAAAAATTCTTTTGTTTGTAGTTAGCATATATCTAATTTTTAAAATTATTTGTTTTTTATCAATGTAGTTGTGGTATAAAACATATGGTAAGCATATACACTGCAAAAGCCTACTTAACTTACAGAAAATATTTGTATAACCAACTGTAATAAAATACATAATATTGATGACCAACATCCATTCAGAAAAATGAAAGTAATGAAACTGTGTCTCTTTCTGTTACCACAGCAACCAACCAACAACCAATAAGATAAAATACACTCAGTATTGATATTAGTCCCTATTTAATCTATTAATTCAAATTTTCTTGAAGCCTTTCTTAGGAAGAGTCAAAAAAATCAGGAATAAAATGTGTTCAGAAAAGAGCAGGACCAAAGTATTTTCTGTGTGCCATTTAAATTAGACATATTCCAAATGAACCTTTAACATATTTGTAACATGAAAATATTTGTGAGAATGAGATATTGTATAAAACATTTATTATACTGTAAGATAGTATATAATATATTGACATAATGAAAATTAAGACACAAATAATGTTTTAACTTACATTGCATTCTCATAGAGTGTTCTTCCCTGGTCTCTGATTTTTTTTACCTTTGATATAAGTACCTTATTAAATAAAAGTACTTATTAGTACTTGAGATAAGTGCTCCTTATTAAATAAAAATTCATTTTCTAAATTATCAACTCTGTAGACTTTGAAGAATGTTACATGATTCTCTATTGCATCTTCCCAACTTGAAAGTACAAAGAAAATTTGAATAAGGAAAGTTGATCAAGAGCATAGTGAGGTCTGCAGTTTAATTAACGTTGTGTCATTGTTGATATTTTACTGTGGTAATATAGGATGCTAACATTAGAGAAAGCAGGATAAAGAATGTAAGGGAATCTTTGTATTATTTTTGTATCTGTCTGTAAACCTTAGATTATCTAAATAATTATAGCAAATACAAAAACATAATAGATTTTGAATAAAAGTGTATCCATGCAAACTTGTTCTGATGAATTTTGATGGGAGAGGGAATAGACTGATGAATGGGGTAGAGGAAAGGGGTGGATAACTCATCATTCTGGGATCAGATTAAAAGGTGAATTTTGTCAGTCTACTTTACCTGTGTTTCAAAAGGAAAATGAAAATATTTAGGAGAACTTGACAGCCTGGATTGATAGAGATTTTCTTCTCTACAGGTATCATCGTATATGTGGGTATATGTGTGTATATGCATATATTTCCTCTCTTTCCCCTGAGAAGACTTTGGAAGTGAACTTAATTGGTAATTTCCCCACCCCCAATACTAACAGTAGCATTTAAAGTGTAATTCTTTAAAAACAAGTGAGGCC
This sequence comes from Galagoides demidoff, assembly GCA_963574575.1. Classification (NCBI taxonomy): domain Eukaryota; kingdom Metazoa; phylum Chordata; class Mammalia; order Primates; family Galagidae; genus Galagoides; species Galagoides demidoff. Next base: position 32,039 of record CAUYQV010106864.1, read on the forward strand.
CACAGTCAAGGCATTTCCACATAGTCAGTTGTACAGCCTGGCCTCCAAGGGCAACTATAGTTCTGCAGTGACATTATCTCAAGAATCTCATGGGGATGTTGAAGAAGTGATATTTAATTTACTTGTTTTGTTCTATAAAAAGCTTACTCAAAATGTATTTCTTTATGTCCATCACTTTTTAGTTTGATTCATTGTCATAATTTGTAGGAAGAAGAAGATATTTGTGTGAAGAAAAATAAGGTGTTTTTTCCAACAAGACAAAACATCACATTGTCACGATCTCCTTTTTGTCATGATATTTGTCAGGTGTGAGCCACCCAGCCGGCTACCTTTGCCTTTTCAATTGACTTTTGTACCAAAACTTTCTTAAGAAACCTTCCTCAGCAAGTTGAGATCACATCCAGCTCATCAAAGGGCAACTCTGACAACCTCATACAAAATAATGGTAATGATAATGACAGATTGCTCGCGTGCAGTTTGCTTTTTAATTTTACCTATACTGCAATGTATATGGAAATGATCTTCTTCCTTTCCCCTTCTTTCTCCCTCATATTCTTTATTTATGGCTTTGAGATGACAGAAATTCTGCAACTCTTCCTCATGGAGTCGTCTTCCCTTTAAAAGGTCTTTTAATCCGTGCGCTTTTCTTTTCTCAGCAAAAACTCTTTTGCTTCTTTCCTCTGTTGGTTCTCGAATCTTCCCTCATGCAAAAAAAAATTTTTGGTTTTTGGCCAGGGCCAGGTTTGAACCTATCCCCTTTGAGCCACAGGCGCCACCCTATGCAAAATATTTTTAAAGTTGACATTATGTATGTTATTTAACAAAAATTTTGAGTAGAATTTTGAACCCAATAAATAGAAATTGTGAAATAATTATGCTTCTGTTATGTTTGGGTCTTGCACCCCACTTAAAAAGTGAACATGTATACCTCATCTCATGTTCTCCTGGACACTCCAATTAGCTTGATTACTTCTCTATTCTGTCTGTACACTTGCTATAGATGGATGATCATAGATGGTCTTATTTGTTGTTCTCTTCTGAAATTAGTTCCTTTGCTGCACAAGTGGGTATCTAACGACTGTGTCTAGCAATTCAGAGAACAGATACGTTCAAAGCTCTGAACAACTTACTGTGTTTCATTTCCAAAGTACCTGTTAAAGCAAAAATAATCATGAAGTGCCGCTCATAAAAAAGGCATTTTATTTTCATAGTTACTTTCATCTCTGAATAAATTCAATAAAGTAGTGAAAAGTAATAACAGGAGAAAAAAATCTGTATAGCTTCAAGATTGAGGGCAATAAATAAAAAACTTCTGCTTTGCATGACCGAATTTTTAAAACTGACATTTTAATTTTCCAAGTAGGTCATTTCTAAAGCATTAACAAGTTAAATGATGCCATCAGGGTGAAATAAATTATTAATAATTAATTTTGAAAATAGCATATTGCCATATGTACAAAGAATATTTAATTTGTTCTTGGACTGTAATAATGTAGCACTAAACTATAGTAAGGCTCATTGTAAAAGTTGTATTCATCAGTTTGAATGACTACTGTGTATAAATCATAGTATTGAAAGCTTTAAATTTTTAAAGGAGCAAAATTTATAAAAACTTCAGTTTAGAAGCAACAAACAGTAAATAAGGTAAAGAAAAATTCTGATAAGTAAATGCTTGCTAAATTTTTAATTAATACTAAACAAATTCAAAAGCATCTGATTAGGAATTGTGTAGAATGAAAGAAACACACTTTTGGAAATCTTGGACATATAGACCTGAACTCACTTAACAGGACAGCGTTAGGGGGTGTAGATTTTAGAAACAGAGCATTGAAAGGATGTCTGAGGAGGAAATTGATACGAAGCAGTAAGAGTAAAAAGAGTACATGGGACAACAGTTTCAAATGCTCTGGGAAGTTAAGGAAAATACGATACAGGATCAGGGAAGTGTCCTTTCCACAAAGCAGTGTCAGTGTCTTTGGTGATATTAATTTAAGTTACTATAGTTTCAAGCTCTAAAAGATACAATTGGCTCTTCTCTAATAGTTTCCGGTTCACTGATGACATTTTTGATATTGTTCTTTACTTAACGATCACACTGACCATAATTATTCTGACAATTGCGTTATCTGGATTATTTCCATTTCTGCTCCCAGTGTCTGGTGCTGTTCTGTTGATATTTCCGCCCCTCCATCTGCCCCTTATACACATTTTCATATTCATTACTACACTGTAGTAAAATTGATCCATTATCTGTCTTACTTTTTAAAAATGAGATTAGTTTATCTTTTTCTTCTTTCTTTAATTTATCCTGTTCATTTAATATGTATTATTTCCCTTAAATATGTACTTGTTGAATAAGCAAATGGATTAATTAAAAGATTAATCCATAAACTGCAGTAGATTTTGAGCAAAGGTAAGAAGTTAAAAAATGTCATTGATACGAAATTTGTAGGGGAAAATGAATATTACAGAGAAGACTAAATCAACTGGAACAGAAAATTCTCTTGTCATGGTAGAAGAGATGTTAGGAAGGTAAATCCAGCTTATAGGTGTATAAAGTACAGCAAATGCATTTTATTACTTTGTTAATTGAAAGTTTGTAAACATTTCTGAAAAGAATGAAGTGATCAAATGTGTGTGTGTGTTTTTAATTCCAGATTAATATGGTGGTACAAATGATTAGTTTATATTGTTTTCATGTGTTCAGTAAAGTTCAAGTTGTAGGCAAACACTTCACCCAGTGTGCTGTTTATAGCCTCATATCATTCCCGCTAGGTGAGAGTTTACCAATCCCTCAATTCATCCCTCCTCCCTTTTCCCTTCTCTCCTCTCCTCCCATTGAATTTAGTTGTGTTTTTCACTCATGTAGGTGCATAGTTGTTTGTCTATTGGTTTTATTTAGTATTGCATACATTGGATACTTTCTTTTCCATTCTTGTGATACTTTACTAAGAATGTTCTTCAATTCCTTCCAGGTTAATAAAAAAAGATGGGAAGTCACCATCATTTTTATGGCTGACTAATATTCCATGGTATACATATACCGTAGTTTATTAATCTAGTCATGAGTTAATGAGCACTTTGGTTGATTGTGTGTATTGGCAATTGTGAATTGAGCTGCAATGAACATTCTAATGTGAATTTCCATTTAGTAAAATGACTGTATTTCTTCTGTGTAGATCCCTAGTAATGGAATTGCAAGATCAAACAGAAGGTCTACTTTTAGTTTTCTGAAGATTCTCCATACTTCTCTCCATAGATGCTGCATTAGTTTGCAATCTCATCAACAGTGCAAAAGTCTCTCCACATCCACACCAGCATCTGCAGCTTGGGGACTTTGTGATGTTTGTGATGTAGGCTAGTTGTGCCGTGGTAAGGTAGTATCTCAGGGTGGTTTTGATTTGCATTTCTCTGATGAAAGTAGACTTTATTTCATATGGAGCCAGAAAAAGACCTGAATAAACAATGCAATTCTAAAAAATAAAAACAAATCTTGAGGCATCACATTATCAGACTTCAGGTTATACTCTATGTCCAAGTGTTCATGACAGCATGGTACAAGCACAGAAACAGAGTAATAGATCTATGGAATAGATCAGAGACCCTAGAGATGAAACCAGCCACATACCACCATCTGATCTTCATTAAACTAAATGAAAACATAAACTGGGGGAAAAATTCCTATTTCATAAATGATACTGGGATAAAATGTGTTTCTAAAAAGCTAATCTGGTGGCATTTTATTTAATAAATTTCAGTTTAAGAGGTAGTTCAAATTATATGTTATATCATATTATGCCAAATTCCATTTAAGTGACTAAAGTCTAATCATGAGAATTTATTTATTATTACTATGTTATTAAGACAGTGATCTTTATTAGAGATATGATTTGAGTAATCTTAATTCTATTTATTAAAGTTTTCCATTTTCTTCTTCTTTTAAAATTGTCATTGCTCATATAATCTGAACATAGAAAATAGAATACTACTAAATAATTGGTAAGAGATGTATTGGATACAAGTATTAGCTTTTCTGTAGTTGCTGGAATAAATTACAACAGATTCACTGGCTCAACACAAGGAAAATTTATTGTATTATGGTTGGTTCCCTAGATGGAAAGTCTGACATGGATCTCCCTGGGCTAATCTCAGGGTGTTGGCATGGTGCATTCTTTTCTGAAGGGAGGCTCTAGAATCCATTTGCGGGTCTTTCTCTGGTTGTACAGTCTCCTATTTTCCTTACCACATGTTTCTCTTCTTCCAGCTTCAAACTCAGCCACATTGGAGCAAGTCCTTCTTATGAAGTCATCTCTCCGGCTCTCCCTCTTGAGTCCCTCTACCACTTTTAAATTTCCTTGTAATTATATGAGGCTGTCTGGATAATTCAGAATAATCTATGTATTTTAAAGTCAGCTGTCGGCTCGGCGCCTGTGGCTCAATGGGCTAAGGCGCCAGCCACGTACACCTAAGGTGGTGGGTTCGAATCCCCAGCCCGGGCCGCCAAACAACAATGATGGCTGCAACCAAAAAATCGCTGGGCGTTGTGGCAGGCGCCTGTGGTCCCAGCTACTTGGGAGGCGGAGGCAGGAGACTCGCTTGAGC
>CAUYQV010106865.1:0-40893 GCA_963574575.1 Galagoides demidoff
TATCCCCCTCGGTAGAGTGCCATGGCATCACAGTTCATAGCAACCTCCAACTCCTGGGCTCAAGTGAGTCTCCTGCCTCAGCCTCCCAAGTAGCTGGGACCACAGGCGCCCGCCACAACGCCTGGCCATTTTTTGGTTGCAACTTTCGCCATATCTTAAGCTGACATTTGAACCCAGGAGTGTCTGGTATCTGAGTCCAGGCTCTAATTTGTCAGGGACACCTGTTTCTGCTTCCACAGTTAGGCACTCTAGGCTACAGGGTGGGACCCGCTGCCTCAAAGCAGCTTGTTCTGTGTGTCTTGTTGAGCTGTGAGAGGCCATAGTACCCACCTCATTGTGTGGATGGGGTAAAAGCATCAGGCTGGGCTGCAGGGGGGGAGAGAAGGCAGAAGCTTGTGCACACCAGTCCCTCTGCCTGCCGCCTCTCCTGGGATGGTCTCATTTCAGTTTTACAGCACCCCCTCCTGTCACGGAGACAACACGTACATCCATAAGGGCAGTAGGTGGTATCAGAGGGCTGTTGAGGTGAGTGGTCTGAATGGCAGGCCTTTCTCATGCCTAAGGAATTCATCCTGAGGCAGGGGCTGTCCTGTTGACCTGGTGTCCCCCTCTGTCCATTTTATACAGCTTTGGCAATTAGCATTTGAAAGCTTTCTCCTGGTGCCAGAGAAACTGTTCAGAGTTCTGAGTATTCTTCCCAGTGCCTAGAATCAGAAGATAAGGCAAAGAACCTACTTAGCAATTACAGAGACAGTAAATAATTCCATTTTCCACTTTGCTTTTATCCCAAAGGGAGATTGCAAACTGTTTTAAAGATAAAAGACTTCAGGGTGGCACCAAGGAAGCAGGTCGAGGCTGAGAGGAATGTCTGAGGCAGGCAGCACAGACCTCTGCTTCTCAGCCTGGTCTCTTATGCCGAGTTTCTCCCCTCTCCCAGCCTCTCACAGTGAAGCGTGAAGCAGCAGCGGCTCTCACCTTGGCTGTTCATAAAAAAGTTTTGAGGCTGAGGTCCCTCTGAAGAGGATCTGATTCAATGGGTCTGGGGCAGGGGTCCTCAAACTTTTTAAACGGGGCCAGTTCACTGTCCCACAGACCGTTGGGACAGGCTGCTAAGCAGGACAGGCAGTGGCGGCAAAAACAGCTGGGGGCTGGATAAATGTCCTAGGCGGGCTGCATGTGGCCCACGGGCGGTAGTTTGAGGATGCCTGGTCTGGGGTGTGCCAGGGCCTGGGGGATTTACAGCTTTCAGGTGATTCTGATGTTCGCCAAATTTCCCTTTCGGAGCCTCTGTAATATAGAAACAATTTATTTTAACTCTTCCCAGCTGAAACATTAAAATAGGTTTGGGAGGCAGGCAAGAGAGTGTCAATTCCTATCCTACTGTGTAAATGATCATTTAAATAACCCTAGTCCATGTTGAGAACTCATGAATCCGGAGATCTCGTGCTTTGTCATTTGGTTCAGCAAACACAGTTAAATATGAGTGCCCAACTCATAATAGGCGACCTACAGATTTTAATTTTTTCCATGCATCTCCTTTAAAACGAGCCACACCTCTAAGCATCCGGAGTGTTTTGGGTGGATGTAGGTGGACCTTGGAATCTATGGGACTCGGCAGCGTGCTCGCGCCACTTCCACCTTCGTACACTAGGGGGCGCGAGAGGACCGCAAAGCCGCGGGGCGGGGGAGGGGGGCCTCAAATCCGGCAACGGGGGTGGTTTCCCCAGATATTAGTAGGACCTAAACAAGGCAAAAGCTGCTCTCTGCGTTTCTACCGGGAGAAACTGCAGGCGTCCATATTCTCTTTGGGCAGATAAACATTAGCTCAACGTGACAACTGCCTGGGAAGGGACGCGGCCGGGTGGGGCAGACGCTGGAAGGGGCGGGGGCTCAGCGAGGAGGTGGATCCTCGAGGAGATGCAGGAACCACGCGGGCTCTGTCTGCAGAGGAGCGGCGAATAAACGTATATATTTACCATCTTTTTCGGAGAAGGAAGGACTTTTTCACACCGGGTAGCAGATTTAAATTTCTATCGTAATTGATAGCAGGTAGACTCAGGTCAGGCAAAGAGAAGAAGGATCACTTTTAAGGAGTTTAAACTGACCACCCACACGAAGAAAGGGGTACTCCTCTTGTGACTCATGGCTTCTTGTTCGCCAGATGTTTCTAGAATAAGAAAGCCAATCCTTTCTGCTGACTGAGGAGTGGTTGGCGCGTCTATTGTTAGAAGTGCACGTTTGATCTGAGCTTCAAGGTAGAGTGGAAAAAACACCCACGGTGCCCTTGGGCTTCTTTGCCCACAGGTGACCAACAGACTCCAGATCCTAGAACAGCTGGTGATGTGGAGTGACTCAGAGCAACATCACACAATGACTTTACCCTGGTGGCCTCGCTTGAAGTGATTTCTTTGGTCTGCTGGACTTTCTCAGTGTCTGTGTGCTGAGCTGTTATGTCTAGACAGAGTAAACTTGCAGAATCGGGACGCTCTTCTCATATGTCTCCCCTCCTGATGCCCTTCTCCTCCCCAAAGCTTGCTATTTATATCCATTCTGGCTTTGTCTTGAGTGGAAGTTTGTTTTCTCCTTAGTATGTTAATCTAGAGAGTGCTAGCAAGACCTGGGTGAAGACAATAGTCACTATTACAATATTGAAGTTTTGTTTTAGTTTTTCAACTGGTAAACTATAAATTACTGTTTGTCTGGCCTGGCACTAGCACTCTGGGAGGCTAAGGAAGGAGGATTGCTTGAGCTCAGGAGTTTGAGACCAGCCTGAGCAAGAGAGAGACCCTGTCTCTACTAAAAATAGGAAAATTAGCTGGGTATGGTGGCGGGTGCCTTATAGTCCCAGGGACTCAGGAGTCTGAGGCAGGAGGAGCACTTGAACCCAGGAATTTGAGGTTGCTTTGAGCTAGGCTGAGGCCAAGATACTCTAGCCAGGGGCAACTGAGTGAGTCTATGTCTCAAAAAAAAAGACTTTATCTTATTGGAGTTGCCTTAATTGTGGTGGTGGTGGTGGTGGTGGTGGTAGTGTGTTTGGAATTCAGGTATTATGTAAAAGTATTCAGGTCGGAATGACAAGTGATCTTTGATTATTGTAGTTCAATGTTCAGAGTGGGTCTAGGCTGGAAGCCTTAGCTTACCTGGATACAACCATTAGCAGAAATTTCTCAAGAGAGGAAATATTCTGTCTCTGTATTCAGGAGGCAGTGTAACTGACACCAGGGAGCAAAATATTGGCAGTAAGCAACTGCTAGAATCTGTGCTCTTTGTTTTATAGAAATCTATAGAGGAGGCCACTGCCACCAAAACTTGTTCCCAGGAAGCTATGTAAGTGCTTCTTGTATTGGGGCTGCCTTCCTCAGAGCTCTGCCTCTCAAGGGGCAGTCTGCAGAGCACAGCATCAGTGCTTCTGGGAGCTTATTAAAATTGAGGCTCTCAGGCCCTGTCCTCCACTGATTGAATCAGGGGCTGCTTTGGAGTCAGAGTTGCAGTGTCTCAGGGGTGCAGCTGGAGCCAGGGATCAAGCTGGATGGGTGAAGTACCTGTCTCCTGAGTAGTCAGTCTGCCCATCAACTATCCCTTTTGCCCTGCTGGGGAACACCCATCCTGGATGCAGGGCACCAATGGAGATGGCTCGTTTCTGGGCAGTGAGGTGGGACTGGGGGTCTGCCCAGAGGAACCACGAGGCCTAACTATCAGAGTAATGACAGTGGTTTTGCCCCTTTTACTTTGGGGCATGGATGTTTCCCAAAACCTCTTGAAGTGCAGGGAAGGTGGCGGGACAGAAAGTCACCTGGTGCCTTATCCATACACACCACATGCTGGGGAGCCCATGGGTAGCTGGGATGTGGACCCCCACCCAGCCTAACAAGCACTTAGCATCTTAGCATCTGGGACCCCAGTGCCCCAGTAGGTTATGAGGTCCCTGAGCCGCTGTGGGCGCATCAGGACAGGTGTGCCCTGATGGGGGGGTCCAAGAACTTTCAGATGGGGCTGTGGTGTTGACTTAACACTTGCAGGAGCACCAGCATGTGCCAGAGGGCTGCAGCCGTGAACTAATTTCATCTTCCAGATGAGAAGAGCACAGGTTAGTTGGTCCGTAGGCAAAGCCCCTTCTGTGCTCAGGGCCACGGCTGGAAGAAGACAGGCCAGCTTGGGTCCCAGCGGCCTGGACACCACTTGGGTGCTCTGTACCCAGACTCTTCCCAGTTATTTCTGCGGGATGCTCTCTGGTTCCCCACAGTACTGAGGTCACAGTTAGGGACGAGTTCCCTGGGAGTCTTAAAGAGCCAGGGGCAGGGAGGGTGTTGGGAAAGGTCGGGGGTGAGTGAGAGAGGTGATTTCACCTTTGCTTTGTCTTAGGCCACAGTGGCTTCTGGGACAGGAAGACCTCAGAAAAGGGGCAAGTTCAGGAGAGAAGGGGGTTGGGTGGAAAGGACCAGACAACTGCGTGTGCTCCAAGCACTGACCGGGCCTTCTCTTTCTTGTGGCTTTGGTACCGCGGCCGGTTATAACACGCCCGAGCTCCTGGGGAGGCTGGTGGAGGTGCTGGCAGCCTCTCCGGGCGTTGTTTTCATCCATTAGCTCACGTTGTGCAGATGACAGCGAGCAGGGCCCCATGCCTCTCGCTTTGTTTATATACTTTTTTTCTTTATGAGAGAGAAAAAAGAGCTGACTCCCTTTCAAGAGACAAGAAAACCGAGTTTTGTCTTCCTTTCCTATTACTGTCAAACAAAAGTCACCTTCAAACTCCCACTCAAATGGGGTCCGTCACTGGCAGGAAGCAGGGCCTTCCCTCGTGAATGTATAACTTACAGTAAGTTCTCAGCAGACCGAAAAAAATCCCTTTTATCATGTTCTGGTTTTTTTCTTCCCACTGTTTTATTTCACTTACAACATCACTCAGGCCCAAATGGTATTTGTCAGGGGTAATTGGCAAACGCTAGAGGCTGTGTTCAAGGCCGCTTGCACGGAAAATCTCAAGGCAGTTGTCCATGTTGAAAGAAAATATTACATTTGATCTTTTTGTGTGTGTGATTTCTGCAGACATGATGCACGTCTGCATTCTTTAGCCTCACAACCCCTTTGTATTTCAGGGGGGAGAATCCTCCTCGGAAGTAGCACTTCACAGTTAATTTACAGCATGCCCGAGACACAGCCACAACACACAGAAAGTCATTTTGAAAACACAACCATGATTTATTTTTATTAGCTAGCTAATAAACCTGCACTGGTTTGCAGGTTGCCCTATACTGAATTATGACTTCAAGCTTTGCACTTCATGAGCGTTTCTGTGTGGATGTTTATTCTTCTGGATGAAAATACTTCTGATGATGGTGGCAACCTTCCATGAGATGCTGTACTAGCCTCTCACGTGGTCTCGTCTTAAGCTACATGCTTCTCTGGTGCAGGGCATCGTAGAGCCAGCAAATTAGAATCTGACAAAACTGGGCCTGGGGAGCAGAAATAACGTGACTGAACAGTGGCCGGGTCTCCTAAACACGTCGTGGTCACATGCCACCAGATGGTCCCTCTGTGCATTTTCTCTTCTCAGGTACAAAGCATGGTATACATGACATAGTTTGGAGGGTTTTTCAACCCACGCAATCCCATAGAAATATGATTTCCTCCAGTTCCAGGTGTGCATGTATATACTCATAAGGAAATGGCAGATGCCAATGACTGGGGGTGGCAGAGCTCATGGGAAGTTCACAGAGCGTCGTATCCATGATGCTGGGACAAGTCTGCAGCAGCAAAGCACCACTTTGGATGTTACAGAAAATTCTAGGCCAGGGGCTGAAAAACTATGGCCAGTCCCTATTTTTATAAGTGAGGCTCCTTTTTTTATTAATATAAAGTATTTTTTTATTGTGGCAAAATATGGACAAAATCAAATTTACCATCTTAACCATTTTTAATTGTACAAGTCAGTGGCATTGAGTACATTCACGATCGTACCCCCGACAGAAACTCTGTGGCATTAACCAATAACCCCCCATTTCCCTGTCCCCACGGCATTGCCAGCCTCCATTCTACTTTCCATCTCTGTGATTTGCCCATTCGAGGTACTTCCTAGAAGTGTACTCGTGTCTTTCTTGTTCTTTCATTTTAGACTAGTCATTTTCTTGTCCGCACTGGCACGTGTTGCTCATCCATGCATCTGCTGACAGATTCTTGGTTGTTTCTGCCTCCTGGCTATTGTGCTAATACTACTCTGAATGTTTGTAAGTGAGGGTCTGAGTAAGTTCTTTGGGCACATACCCAGGAGCATGTCAATAAGGTTTCCCGTGTCTTCCAGTTTGCTAGTCACCAAATGGAGGCTTTCACTTTCCAACAACAGAGTTGAGTAATTGTAACAGAGACCGCAGGGCTCCCGAGGCTGAAAATATTTGCTATCTAACCCTTTACTCACTCAGACAAAGCTCCCTGGCCTCTGCTGCAGCTGCCACAATGTGGGCGCTCTGTTGGACAGTGCCCTCTCCCGGTCACTGGCTGTGAACCTGGCCTAGCTGTTTGACTGGTACTTGGTGCCCGCAGAGTGATCGCTTCGGCCATGCTCTGGCCATTGGCAGACTCTCCTGGTCCTACCCCTCTGCTGTCCTCCTAGGGCTTCTCAGAAATCATAAGAGCTGGCTCTTTTGCTCTCTTAAAAAAGTGCAGTGAAGGTTTATCGATATGGAGACCACATTTCTCCTGGTGCCAGTGTGTATGTATGTTTCCTGTAGCTGCCACGACACATCACCACAAATGTGGTGGCTTAAAACAACAGGAAGTTCTTCTCTCACAGGCCTGAGGCCAGGAGCCTGAGATCAGGTGCGGCAGGGGCACAGTCCCTCTGGAGGCTCTGAGGGAGCGTCTGTTCCAGCCCTATCTCCTGGCTTCTGGTGCTCACCGGAAGCCTTAGGGCTTCTTGGCCTGTAGATGTGTCCCTCCCATCTCTGACTCTGGTCATATCACCCTCTCTCTGTGTCTCCCTCCATATCTGTTTCTCCTTTTAACCTATAAGGTCTTGACATTGGATTTAGGGTTCATCCTGTTAATCTAATAATCTAAAAGATGATCTCAACTTGAGATCCTTTACTTAAGGATATCCACTAAGAGCAATTTTCAAATAAGGCCACACAAATAAGGCATAGGTGCTGGGCTTAGAAGTGGGCGTGTCTTTTTTTTGTGGAGGCCACGCCATGCAACCCACCACCACGTATAATGGATGTCATCCAAGTCCAAACTGTATAGATGCGTATACCTGTGGTAAAATGACACGGCCCGTGAATGGGCTCACATTTGGAGAAAATCTAGAAAATGTGGTAGGGACGTAAAGCCAGTGCTGCTGCTTTTTCTGGTGACATTCACAAAATACTTATTCACATGTTGAGTAAAGCAGTCATATCAAGATATTGACATGTAATCAATGAAATAATTTTAACAATGGATTTTAAGGAATAGATTTTTTTAAAAAAGAGTGTTGATTTTGTTCTTCTCTGTTCCACAGATAATTAAGCAAGCAAGTACCACAATAAATACATTTAAATAAACACATTTTTGTTAATCCCAATGAAAGGAATCCACAGAGCTTTGTGAGTGAGAAGAGGTCTGGCTGTGCCGCCTTGATTTGCCCGAGTGCTGTAGGCAGCCTCCTCACCCCATGAGGAAGGAGCCCCGGAAAACCCAAGCTGTCCCATTTTTTTGTGATACATGTTTGGAAGGAAATCTGAAATAGTAAAATTGGGGGAAAAATAAAAAAGTGCTAATGCTTCCTGATGCCAATATCCCTGGCGTGCTCAGCGGGGCACATGATTGCTAGCAGCGCAGGGCTGCTTGCACGTTCTCTGCTTTGTCCCCGCTGCCTTTTCTTTGAAGAATTTATCCTGGAGTAAAATGAAAAAGCAAACAACAGAAACTGAAACATCACACCTCACAAGACTTAGGTTGGCCAAGCTAACTCCATCTTCGATCTTAAAATACCGTTCTGTGACCTTCTGTTACAAGTGGTTGTAACTCAGATAAGAGAGACATGTCACAGGCTCTTCCTCCTTGCACCTGTCCAGTTACAAACCTGTAAGAAAGATGCTTACCGTGAGCAAGCCTCTGCCACCTGATGAGAAGGGTTGGCTGGAGCCCAATAATGAGCTGTGTGTCCTCGGTGCCCTGATAAGAAACGCTTGTCTGTGAAGCCAGCGGCTCTTCAGCCTGCTGTAGATAGAACTGCCTCCCTCCCTAATGTGATGTCTCTAGATTTCAGCCCACATACTTCAAGCATAAAGTAAACTTCCCTGTGTGTTTGTTACATTTTGTCTCCTGTGTTTAGATCCGGTCCTCCTTTTACCTACAGCTGTTTACTGTGTGTCAAGGCCTCTAGGTTAGGGGCAAAGGAATTGTGTTAATTCTCTCTCCTTCGTTCTAAACCAACTTCATTTTTTTCCAATCAAGAGAGCACATCAGAAGTGACGTTATTGTAGGGATAACATTTAATCCATTCCAAGTTATTGACAGAATAATTTCATTGCATTGATAAAAAAGTTATTTGTGCACACCCTATAGACAGCAGCCTGGGATGGCGTCGTGATTGACCTCAAGAGATAAGATTCTTTCCCTGTTGGAAAATCAGGGGCTTTCCCAGATAAAATGCAGCCGTGTCACCCAGCTGTGAGTGGAAAGGGGAGCTGGATTTTCTGGAAGGAGAGATCTCATAGCAGGACAAAGCAGAGAGGCCTCTTCATGGTCACACATGGAGCAGGCATCAGCAGGCTGGGGGTGTCTGGTGCTGTGCCGCAGGAATGGGGTACCCAGGACAGTGGAAGGTCTACTATGCCAGGCTGATTCTTTGAGAGGAGCTTTTGGGAGTTGTCCATTGAAAAATAGACAATGTGCTAGAATTAGAATCTGAAGGCTTTATGGAAACAAGCAGCCCCTCCCTCATTGAACCTCAAAGTGGGGTAAGTGGGGGGAAGGCAAGGGGCAGCCTCAGACAGGCGGGGCTGTGACCTGTTACCAAGCCTGGAGGCTGGCTCTGGGCATCACACCCAGGGCCCTGCTTCTCCACCCAACCAAGAGCACATCCAATTTTAAATCACTCTTTCCTAAATCTTACCATGCAAAATCCCTCCACGAGGGGGAAAGGGAGGAAGTTAAGTGGTGCGGGAGGCAAGCAGAGAGCTTTTATAATCACTTCATGGCTCCAACCTAAAGCCCTTGCTTTCCTTTTCACAGACATTTATGTTCATGGGGGTTCAACTCTGGCAACCATTGTATAATGTTGGGGAGACTTGAACTGATGTAAATCAGTATCTATCACAACTTTACCTTCTTATTAAAATGTGGCACCTCTGACTTTGCGACATGGTCTTGAGATGTAACTTGTCAATGTACAAAGAGAAAAGAAAATAAATGATTTGTGTGAAGGAAGATAAATGTGAGCTGTAATCACTGATGTCAGTAGCCGCCTATTTGTAAAGCATAAACCATGGCTCTTAATTTTAGTGTTGTAAAGAGTAGCTTTACACTGATTCAATTACTTGTTGTGCTCACAAAGGCAGAACTGAGTGTTGCAACAGAGACTGTATGTCCTATAGAGTTGAAACTATTTAGTATGAATAAATAGAAAAAGTTTGACAACCCAAATAAAAACAATTAAGATGGAAATGAGGATCAAAGATGAACTGTGGGCACAGTTTGAGTCTCTTACAACATGAGATTGCATTTGGTCTGTCCTGTGCCTCCAACTTCTTTTTAAACCTGCAGAAAATAAATCCCATTAACAAGATGGCCCAAGGTTCCTGTTTACTGCTGCCTTCCCAGAGGACCTATTGGGTGCCTTCCCTGATGAGTTCACTGCACGAGAAGTTCCTCTGTGTTCCCGAAACGCTGATTCACTTTAATCCTTCCCTAAAATGTTGATAAATACTGACTTAAGGATGTTTCCAACATTTGTAGTATATTTGAAAAGCAAGTAAAACCAGTAACTCACAGGAATGAAGTCACTGGTCAAATATGAGCCGGTCCTGTATGTAAGACTGAGAATTCTCGCTGTCGATTTTAGGATGTAAAATAGCACCACAGATTTTGCATACTTGAATTCCAACAGCATAAATTCCGTATTTTGCCTACAGAACAAAATTCCTCAATAATTTGCATTTTCTTTGATTTGGTAATAAATATGCAGGACTTGGAGACTTTATAGTGGATTGAAAAGCACACGTTTAGGATTGAGAAGCAGTGGGCTGGCATTCCACTCAGGCCCTTAGGGACCCATTCCACCTGTATCACTTACTGTATAATTTGGCCCCTCTGACACATCTAGAAGTAAGACTGATTTGCTCACCCTTCAGAAGAGCTGTGAGGAAAGAATCCTCTTCTAAATGGTGTTTGCAATAAAATCTCATCAATTCAGACTCTGTTATAGATATAGTGTGTCCCTGAGAAATTTTGTTTTCACACCCGTGATGCAATGTCCTAGAGCACTGCACACAACCCCAACAGGGAATTTCAATCTTTATTAGAGTTTTTTTTGAAGAATATTAAATGGATCCAAGACTATAGTTGCTGGTGGCACCTAGCAAGTATCTGTTTCTCTGGTTCTTTTGCCCTAGGAGAACGTTCTTCCTTAGATGTGCTGTTCTGTGCAGGGTCCTTTCCCCCCGTGGAGTCCCTGTCTCTTCCTTCTCCTTCCTGCAGGGCTCGTGGCGCCTCTTAAACCCCTTTCCTCCTTGGCCTCCGCCTGTGATCACTGGTTCCTCCCATCAGCTCTCCTATCTGCCTCTCTCCCCGCTCTCAGTCCTTGTCCCCTGGTGACTGTAGGGTTGGGGAGAACTTCCCGTGCACATGGTGGAGATGCGGAGGTGGGATCCATCATTCCTGGTCTGCTCACAGGGGTGAAGACACCCATGTCTCTAAGATTTTTTTATCCTGCTGAGAGTACTAAGCCCTTCATAGCATCACTCAAACGTACCCTACACTAAGAGTCAATGTGGGGCTCACTTCTGTTCTGTGAGCTTATTACGTCCTCAGACTCAGCAGAAGGCTTGGAGGGCGAGCCTTGTTACCGTAGCAGCATCAAACTAAAATAGTGCCTTAGCTCATGTTTTAAGTCCTACTGGTTCTTGTGAAACTGATTTTTCTTACTGCTGCAGCCCCGTAAACCTGTGGTCTTCGTGACCTTACCCCTTCTCCCTCCTCCTGCTCCTCCTCACTCATCCTCACCACATTCTTTTGAGAAGTCTTAGAAACTCTACATTCTCACCGTATTATAAAAAAATTGAGATCTAATCCATATATCATAAAATCCATCCTTTAAAAGTATAAAATGCATTAGTTTTTTTGTATACAAGTTCTGATAATGAAGCTCACAGACTCATTCTAGGAAAGGTGCTGCGTCCCTCACTGGTGAGCATCACTGCGGCCACCTGGGGGTGCTCCCTGGAGAGCTGGGCCTGATGCCAGGGCCTAGAGCATCACTGTGGCCACCTGGAGGTGCTCCCTGGGGAGCTGGGCCCCATGCTAGGGCCTAGAGCATCACTGCAGCCACCTGGAGGTGCTCCCTGGGGAGCTGGGCCCAATGCCTGGGCCTAGAGCATCACTGCAGCCACCCGGAGGTGCTCCCTGGGGAGCTGGGCCTGATGCCAGGGCCTAGAGCATCACTGCGGCCACCTGGAGGTGCTCCCTGGGGAGCTGGGCCCGATGCCAGGGCCTAGAGCATCACTGCGGCCACCTGGAGGTGCTCCCCGGAGAGCTGGGCCTGCTGCCATGGCCTAGTTCATCCTTCAGAGCAATTTTGGAATTCTTTCTGGAATAGTCATCAAAACTGTCATTATGGTAAGAAATACCTTACCTAGTACCAGTCACTACCTTTGATGCCTGGATGTCATCGCAATATCTTATTTTCAGTGTTTCCTTTATCTTCCAGTAAATAAAAATGCCACTGGGGGCCACATCAGGTGAGTAGACAGGGGGTTCCAATACATTTATTAGAACATTTATTATACATTTATTATTTGTTTACTGGATAAAACCCCCTTCACAGACAGTGCTGTTGTGATGCAAGAGCCATGAGTTGTTGGCCAAAATTTTCGGTTAAGATTTTCCTGTTTTTCTATCAATGTTTACTTGGTCTGCTCTGCTGCTCACAGTGAGGTGATAATTTTGATGCACAGTTTCATAATTTTTTGCAATGTTTTCATCTGTTCTGCTTGTTGCTGGCCTCCCTGACTTCTCTTCATCAGTGATGCTTTCTCTTTTCTCAGAAAAACATTTAATCCATTTGTCCATTGCCGTTTTGTTCGCGGCATTACCCCCATAAACTTGGACTGATATATCCCCAATTTCACTTCCATTCTTGCCAAGTTTAATAAGATATATACAAGTGTCTGTTGTTCTAATTCAAGATCCAACATTTTTTACAGGAGCACACAAAAACACACGACACCACAATAATGAACACCACTCAGCAAGACATCACCACACCAAGGCAAGGGTGGGCATGGTGGCCCGTGCCTGCAATCCCAGCAGTTTTAGAGGCTGCAGAAGGAGGATTTCTTTGTTCTTTTTTTTTTGTATGAAAGGTCTTTATGGGGGGGGAGGGATGTTGCAGAGCAGCACTAAGGATGAGAGAAAAGAGAAAAGGGGAGAGAAAAGAGGAAAGAAAAAGAGGAGAGCGAGGAGGAGAGAGAGCGGAGGTGGAAGAGAAGAGGAGGATTTCTTGAGGCCAGGAGTCTGAGGCTGTGGTGGACTAAAGTCATACCACTGTACCCAGCCTGGGCAACAGAGTGAAACCCTGTCTCTAAAAATAAAAAACACAAAAAAAGAAAACTGATACAGGTGCCATTTCAAATATTGCTCCTTTATATTGTAAAAATTATGGCAATGATTGACAAAGAGCAAATTGTGAGAAGTAATGTTTGACAACTCAAGAAAGGACCGATTAAATGTCCCAGCAAGTTGCTTTATCTTTTTTTTTTTTTTCCCATTAAACTTTGTCATTTCTGATGGGACCACATGAGTAAGGGGCTGGCCTGGGGACAGTTTAGGGGATATGTTTTTATGTTCCTGCAGACAGGGGCCACATGTTGTCAGCCCTTGGGAGGCCAGAGCACCTGTCCTGGCCCTGGGACAGCCCTGGCCAGGGGAAGCCACAGTCAGCCTTACATTCCCAGGTCCTTCTGTGGAGGAGAAATCTACGTCAGTCAGAGCATCCAAGCCAAGAAAAGCCACTGTCCCGGGAAAGATTTCTTCAAATAGATTGGGCAAATACCTAGTTAGTTTCTTTTTCTCTGTGGCATGAGAGGTAGTTATTTCTTGAAAGCTTATTACTCAATAAACAGTGTTCAGGCAGGTAGAGTTTTCCAGGCAGCTTCTCCTGTCCTATTACCACTTTTGGCACAGTCGGTTGTCAGGTGTCGCATAAAGACCACGTGCTGTGTATGTGTTGTTAAATTATATATGAATTGATTTTTTAAAAAGTGATGATCAAAATGGCTGGCTTGTTATTAATTTTAGTTAAGAAATTTGGAGGATTATTCTTTAATGTCACGGAATCATACAGCGCTGTTTTCTTTTCTTTCTTGGGCTTTGATGGGATCAAAGGTAGCTGCATGCATTTCTAGCCTGCACAACAATAAAAAATAAGAGGCAGAGGAGCACGTACCTTTTTGTTGTTGTATTGACAATGAAGATGAGAGCCAGCTGTTTTTTTTCTCTTTTTGCAAGTTAAAAAAAGGCCAGTCATTTGTACAAATGGTTTAAAAGCATTGAGATTTTTAGAAATGTGTATTTGCAATTATTCTCCTTTAATAATTAATTACTAATATGTTTTAGTCACTGGGAACATCATTTTGATCATTAAGAATTTAGAATGTAAAGATTATTTCAAGGTCAAATTTCAAATGTTAATCATTGTAACCTAATGCATGTAAATCTCTACTGCATTCAGTTTAAAAATAAAAAGTAAATCATTCATTTGAACTGGAAGACTTACTGGAAATTGTCTTTTATCTTTCTCTGCTACAGTTCAAGGTCATTTCTTTAACCAAACCTCAGAGTTTGATACAGAATTATCAAGAGAAAGATCTTTCTTCTCCTTGTCGTTCTTTTCTTAAAAAATACGACTCTCCCAGGAGAGCTCTTGTAACTTTCCTTTTCTCTTAATTGTTCTCATCTCATCTTTAATTATTGTTGGTGCTGTTATGTGCTTTTTACTTTTTAATTCTGAGGGCAGACTTCGTTCACTGGGCACCAGCTGCATCGCAATCACGAAGCTTTGCTTGCTGGTAGGGGACTTTGCTTTAGTGTTTGAATCTTTACAGGGCTCTTCCCTCTGCCGGCAGGGGCATCGGGGCAAGCTGAGCTGTGCACTTAGCTGTCTTCCCAGCGGGGCTGGGGGGTACAGATGACAAGCATGGATCCTGGGGCGGGACCCGAGGTTTTGAGTCCTTGTGCACCACTTACTTGTTCTGTGACTGAGAACAATTCATATCTGTGCTGGGCCCCAGCATTTCATGTGTAAAATGGGCAGAAGAAGTGCTGAGCACCATGTGGGGCCATCAGTCCAGCTCGCACTACAGAGGAAGCGTGGTTCCTGTGGTTCAGATGCAGCTGATCTGGTCTGAGCCCACCCTCTGGGTTAGGGAGTAAAATACGGCCCCTGGTTTAGTCCCATCCAGTTTAAATCTTGGTCTCATTCAATTTAATTTAATAAGGCCCCAGTTGGATTTAAATACTCCTTTAGGTAATAGCTTAAAGGGTCTGTCCCTAAGATGGCTTCATAGTGTGAGAGGGGTTGTGGGTTCACATGTGTTCCCTCCCACACTGGTTCTCCTGTTTGTAACTGGAGAACTTGCAGCCTGTGCCTTGAGCTCAGGCCCTATCTCAGGGACACATCTGCTATCTCTCCCCTGCTGGCTTTAGCCGCCTGCACAACCCTGAGCCTCATTCTCTACCTGGCCCCAGGAGAATCACTACCCAACTGGGAATCACTTAGCTTGCTGGCTCTCAGCTCAGGGTTGGTGCCCCATGGGCACTGAGGTGGCCCAGGACAGCTGATCTTCAAGGCTTCCTTTGTAAGGATTTTGCTTTTAGAGCTGTCTCATTTACTAGGATGTGTCCATGCCCTGGATTGGAACGTGGGACAGCCAGTCGGGTGGCTCTTTCCATAATCTGACATACATAGAAAGACCAGAAACCTCTGCCTGGACATTCCCACTTGAGAAATGGGACACCTGTTGGCTTGGCTTGACCTCTTGGCTCCAGGTTCCCGTCTCACTATGGCTCACTCAGGCAGGCCCAGGAGGTTATACCCAAACCTTTCTGCTTTAGTCCTCCACACCTGACTTTTGAAATGCTAGTGGGAGGGGAAGGAATAGCTGGAGACCTTTTCTCACTAAGCCTGGGCATAGCCCAGCCCAAATGGCTAGTGCTTCCTACAAAGTCTTCCTTTTAAATGTGTGGAGGTGAATATGGCCGTGGTCTACCTCTTTGCATTTCTTCTGTGACCTTCATTTTTTCCCCCTGAGCAGAAGGATGTCTCCAAGATCAGAGCAGAGAGAAAGGCAAAAAAGCAAAGCACATCCATGCTTTCCAAACTGCTATTCTTGTAGTGCTGATTCTGGACGGAATCTTCCTGCAGGTGGGATTGTGCCATGTGCCACCTGATGCATCCTGAGGACCAGGCACAGTCTCTGGTCAGAAGTCAATGAATACTTATTGAATGAATGAATGACTAAATGAACGGTGATGATGATTAATATCATTATAGTTCTCTATAGACAAATACACTTCTCAAACAGCTTGCTGGCAATTCACAACAGATGTCTTATAAAAATTTTGCTGTGAAGAAATTATGCATATTTTGTTAAATAGGAAATGAGTAACTCTTTTTTTCCTTTTCTCCATGAAGAGTAAAGTTATAGAAATGATAAACTATTGTCAAAGCAGGAATTGCACTGAGCAAAGTTAAATAGGCCAGGCAGACTCTGTCAAGACTATTATGAAAGGCTAGAGCTCAGCGTGAACTCAACTCTGCTGAGACAAAGAGCAGGAGGGTTTTTAAAAAGTGAACCGAGTTAGTGAGAAAACGGAGGATGTCACTGAGGAGGCTGACGGCATAGGTTGAGCACATTGTTATTTCCTGGGTTTGCAAATGTTTTTCTCTGAGATTAGGCTACCACCTGTGTTAGCTGATTGGTGCTCATGAAATTAGGCCCCTCCCCTCCCACAGAAACTGGGAGACAGGGCGCTGTCTTTCTCCATCATTACATTTGTGGAGGTTAAAGCAACTCCTTGGATACTAATCCACCATGCTGACTTCTGATTAACCCCTGTTTTGGTAATTCCTCTAAGATTTCTATATTATCTACTGTTATTGCAAATCCTGCCTTTAGGTCAAAGCAATCTTGACCACATATCCTGCCCTTAGGTGAACTCACGCAGCATTTTGCCTTTCCCTGAGGGGTCACCTTCAGCTGTCCTACACATGCCTTCCCTGTGGTACTGAAACTCTGGGTCTGGGGGGTAATGGCTCAGGGATGCACCACCGCGCCTCTCCTCCACCTGAGACATGGCTTCTGTTTATAAGTGTCTATTAAATGTTTCTTTCTGAGGAAATGGATTCCTCAGCCTCTTTACATCTGTCTGAATGCACACAACTTAACACAATTTGGGACTGTTTCTAGGACTGTCTCATGGCCACATTATCCCATTTGCAGAGCAGATATTTGCCAGTCCTCATGGAGTTTTACAGCCACGTATCTTGATAAGAAAAATAGTTAAGTACTACAAGCCAATGGCGATTTAGCCCCAGAAACCGTGAAGCCCCATCCTAGTTACATGGGATGATTTGCACGGATTTTATACATCTTGGATTAAGCGCCTTCTGGATGACATCTCTTTGTTTATTGCATTAGGAACTGCTCCAAAAGTTAGCAGCAGCACGCTTTCAATCACACGGATACTGAGAGAAAAGCCCTTGTCCCTTGTGTATTAAATGCTGTATCATATATATATATATATATATATATATATATATATTGCATCAAAAGTTAAATACAAGTGGCTCCTATGATATATTTTTTGACATACTTTCTTATTTGGATAAGAAATGAGTGTCTAAGGGTTTCTAACTGAGTAGAAGCCCCTTTAATTATACTAAAAATATTAGAGGCTGGTGTTATGACTCATGCTTGTAATCCTAGCACTCTGGGAGGCTGAAGCAGGAGGATCCCTTGAGTTCAGGAGTTTGACACCAGCCTGAGTAAGAGCAAGACTCCATCTCTACTAAAGATAGAAAAATTAGTCAGGTATTGTGGCTAATTCCAGTTTAACATGGAAGTGCTAAGCGCCTGTAGTCCTAGCTACTTGGGAGGCTGAGGCAGGAGGCTCACTTGAATCCAGGAGTTTGAGGTTACTGTGATCTATGCTGAGGCCATAGCACTCTGGACCCTAGCTAGGAGCCTGGGCAATAGAGTGGAACTCTGTCTCCAAGGGAAAAAAAAAAGATTAGAAATAAGACCAATTCCTTCCCACAGATGTAATGCCTATAATATCTTTATTATACATGTTGTTCATTTATTTCAAGAGTATGGTTTACTCCATGGAATTTTCCACATTGGTTGGGTTATGGGTCAAGTTATGACAAAGTGATACTTAAAAATCTTAAACTCTCCCACCATTCTACAGAGTTTTAATAATGAATCTGATGTTTCTGGGATTTCCTCTGCCATGGACTGTATTCCCCTAAAATTCTTATGTTGAAGTCTTACCCTCCAGTGTATTTGGACAGAGGCCCTTAAGGGATAATTAAGGTTAAATGGGGTCATAGGGTGGTCCCCGATTCACATGACAGATGCCCTTATAAGAAGGGAGAGACACCAGGTCGCACACGCACAGATGACCTTGTGTGATGAGGGCAAGCCAGGGAGAGAGTCTGCAAGAGAAACAAACCTGCCAACACCGTGAACTTGGACTTCTGGTCTCCAGAACTGGGAGAAAATAAATGTCTGTTGTTCAAGCCGCCCAGCCTGTGGCATTTTGTTACGGTGCCTGAGTAAGCGAATAGATCCTCTTTCTAAGGAAGTATCAGGCCAGAGTTTAACATGGACGTGCTCAGGAAAGGCGGACAGATCAAAGCCTCTGTGCACACACTCGATCCCTCCTCCTACTGAAAACATCTTTTCCTTTCAGTAATTTGTGTCTGAATAATACACAAAATGCTGAAAGTGGGGTTACCAAAGTGAGCATGTGTAGGAGATGAGAGGTGTAAGGACGTTTGTCTTCCAGGGTGGGTGAATAAGCCTGTGTCCGTGGGCTGTCCCGGGGCCCCTTCAGTCGTCCTGAATAGCTAGTTACCGGTTTGGTGAGCGAGTGTCCTATACATATGCATATGACTAATTTGCTGATATACATCAAGCAAAGATTAAAAAATGCACAGGGAAATGGAGTTTTTTTCTTTTTTAAAAGAAAACACAGTGGTAGATAATGTAAAAATCTAACGAAGTCAATGCAGGTGGTAGCAATGGTGCTCTCAGAGAGCCTGTGTGTGGCTGTGTGACAGCGGCTGGAGTTGCAGTTACCCACAGAAGCCCAGACTCCGATGTGCCAGCTGTCCTGCCCCCTCGCCTTGTCAGGGCTGCGTGAGACTCAGTCATCAGCCCCGGGAGGTAGCGCCTGTCTCCATTCTCATTCTTGTCTTTATGCTTCTTACCTGATGGACCCCTCGGTGGCTCAGCAGCTGACCCGCCCTGGGTTCCCATTAAGACTCCTCCATGCACTGTGGTGTCCAGCAAGGTCCTCGCACCCCCACAAGTGACTACTGGACACTGAAAGCCCCACAGACGGGCCTGGTAGCTCTGCAAACGGGTCTTATTCCCAAAACAATGATACTTGATATTTCAGAAGTGGCGGGAATTCTGAGTTATTTTTACTTGCAATTTCTAAGGCTTTTTCCTTTCCCCAAATCTCCTTGGGCTATACATTAATCTTAGTCAAAACACGCTTTTAAGGGAAGGGGACTCAAAGTAGGACAATGACTTGTTCTTTGGGAAATTGAGTATAATTTAACACAGTCTAACCTTTGAAGAGGAGACAGGACCAGGAGGAGCATCGCAGTGGGACTGAAGGAGGCTCTGTGTCTGAAAGCCTCGCCTCAAAAAGGGCAGGCATTTGGTTTCAAATTATCAAAACAGTCCTGTATTCTTCTTGGACTTATTTTGACAGCTAAATAATAGTTCTGGCATTTCTTTCGCAGTGTAA
Organism: Galagoides demidoff; assembly: GCA_963574575.1. Taxonomy (NCBI): domain Eukaryota; kingdom Metazoa; phylum Chordata; class Mammalia; order Primates; family Galagidae; genus Galagoides; species Galagoides demidoff. The sequence continues at coordinate 19,237 of CAUYQV010106865.1, forward strand.
ATCAATCACATCGACTTAGTGCATTCCTTCCTCTTGTTTTCCTTCCTTACTCTTTGATAACCTCGGATCGAGTATTAAGACTTATTTTCAGCCTTAGCTTTGGTTTCGTTCTTTGCCAGTTAGTGAAGCAGGCGGCACCTCCCCGTCCCCTCTCCTCTTTACCAGCTGCTCAGCTCTCAGAATATTCTCTTCCTGGGACAAAGACTCCATCTGTCCTCAAAGGCGGACGAGTGGATTTAGTGGCTGCCCTGGATGCATTTCTTCCCCTCTTTTCTGTCTTGCAGTATCAGAACTCAAACATCTCTCTCCTGTTTCCATCACACCCTCGACCATACATCCTCCCGGCTTCTCACCAGGGAGTCCCAACACCTGCCTCGGAACCAGCTGGGGCTTGTTGAAGCTGCGACCCCGGGCCTCACTCCAGACCCAGAGAATTGCAATCTCGGGGGATGAGAGTCGAGAAGGTGCAGTTTTGGTGAGCACCCCAAGATGCTGACAGTGTGAGGGGGAGCAGCCCCACCTCACGCCTTCCCAGTGTCCAGTTCTCCCCATTTCAGTCACACTCTAAGTCATTGACTTCTCAGACTCTGACTTCTAATATTGCCGTTACTGCATTTTCAAAAATGTTCACACTGAATTTCCTTGGGATGGACTTTGAAACTCAGCAGAATGTGGGAGGCGGCACGGTGTGGGGGGGGGGGTCAGGGAAGGAGCAGAGAGATGCAAAGGGGGGCGGGGGAGTTTTAGGGTCGGTCAAACCTGGACTGGATTCCCGTGTCTGCCACGGAACTGGCTGAGTCACCCCAGGTGAGTGCTTTGACCTGGAGAAACTCAGGTTTCCCAGGCCTGCCTGGGGGGTGACGTGATGCGCACTCCTGGTGGCTCTGGGGGCTCCCCAGTGTGTTCCTTTATTCTCTCCACTGCTCCATTTCTCAGTGTGTTACCTTTGCTTCCATATTCTCCCCTGCTTCAGACTCCCTGTGTAACGTGGTTTCAGTGTATTCAAACCTTTTATTCTTGACCGTTTAAGGTTACAGTCTAGAAATCCCTCTGGCAGGAGTCTGTGGTGCGTTCAGCAGCTCTCTTCACCTCTGGGGTCCTGGTCTTCCTTGCCCTTCAGGGGTGTTTGTGGGGGGCTGGCTAGCCCAGTGGGCGCCTGATGGTGCCACATCCTCCCCGCCATGGCCATGGGTCCCAGAGTTCCCAGGGGAAGCAGGCAGGGCCAGTCAGCATCGTTCTCTGTGGTCTTCTACACTGGACTTGCAGGTGGGGCTTGTTTTGTTGCTGGAGCTCCAAGTCTCCTGCAGATCAAGGGGCCTTCAGGCAGTGGGGGGAGGAGAGCAGGCAGTGTCTGCTGTCGCCTGGTCCTCAGGTGTGTGGAGGCTGCCCCCTCTGGCTGCTGGGGGTCTAGAAAGGGTATCTTTCTCCAGAGATGCCGGGCGCTGGCTCCCAGGATGCACAGCTTTCTCAGTTGTTGGGATTGTTGGTCCTTGTTCTTTTCCGAGTGTGTACACACTGTCAGGATGGTTGGGGTTGGGGGAATGTCTGGGCAGAGGCAGACCTGGAATAGTGTCCCCTCTCTCTGTGGGTCCTGTGGGTGAGTCCCGCCCATCAGGTCAGCCTTTTATCTGGCACAGCTCACTCTTTCTCAGGGACCCCTACAATCTGGTCCTGTCCCACTTTCTGTTGGCTTCCCCTACTGGGCACTGTTCTACCTGCCCCTCTGCTCAGTAGATGTTCCAGCACTTTCCTGGGAGGCTCCTAGCCCCACAGGAATTAGTAGTGGTGTGCATGTGGGCGGGTGGTGCGCCGTTACCAGCTTCACCTGCAGCAGTGTTTTCAACCTTTTTTACCTCACGGCACAATTGAACCTGTAGGTAAACTTCCCTGGCATAGTTAAATTATGTCGATAAAAAATAGAGTAAAAAAAAGCATATACTTAATGTGCTTTTGAAAATCATTTACTTAATGATCTTTACAAATGTTCACAGCACTTCTAAGATCCTCTCATGGCACACCGGAGGCCCGGCGGTGCCCGCTGTCTAGGCCTGGTCTATAGCCTAGACGGGATTTCTGCTGCATGTTGTTGTTGGAACTGTGCAAAAGTGTGTCTACATATCTTTCAAGGATGGGCATGGTTAATATAGGGGTTATGAATGGTTGCAAGTTAAACAATTTCAATTCTATTACATTGGTGAAATTTTTTTTTCATTTTTTAATTTCTTGAGTATGAGGGTCATATTGTATCCACCTTTATCACTTCTTTCCATATTGTGGGATATGTCATGTGTTCAAGAAATCTTTTCTATTGTATGTATATTAGACATATGAGATCAGGAGAAAAAGCTTTTTAAATACTTCTTATTTTAAAATTTCAAATTAATATGAGGGCACACATTTTTAGGTTATGTTGCTTTCAATGATAAGGTAAGGTTCAAGTTATAGTTGAGCCCCTCACCCAGGGGGTGTGAACACCCTCACATGGTGCACACTAGGTGAGATCTCGCCAATGCCCTCCATCCTCCCCTCTCCTCACCCTCTTTGTGTTTTGTCATTCAGGTGTCTGTGTAGATGTCTAGACATTGGTTTCATATTAGTATTGAGTACACTGAATATTTTTCTCCATTCTTGAGATACTTTACTAAGAAGAATGTATTTCACCTCCATCCAGGTAAATATAAAAGATGTAAAGTCTCCATCTTTTCTTATAGCTGAATAGTATAGTCCATGGTATACATATGCCACAATGTGTTAATCCATTCGTGGGTTGATGGGCACTTGGGTTGTTTCTAGGACTTAGCAATTATGAATTGAGCTGTAATAAACATTCTGGTGTAAATGTCCTTATGGTAAAATAATTTTCTTTTTTTTTGAGACAGAGTCTCACTGTGTCACCCTGGGTAAAGTGCTGGGGCGTCACAGCTCACAGTAATCTCAAACTCCTGGGCTTAAGCAATTCTCTTGCCTCAGCCTCCCAAGTAGCTGGGACTACAGGTGCCTGCCACAATGTCCAGCTACTTTTTGTTGCAGTTGTCATTGTTGTTTAGCTGGCCCGGGCCGGGTTAGAACCCACCAGCCTTGGTGTATGTGGCTGGTGCCGTAACCACTGTGCTACGGGCACTGAGCCCGTGGTAACAAAATTTTTGTTCTTCTGGGTAGATACCTACTAATGGGATTGGGGATCAAATGGAAGGTCAACTTTTAGTTCTTCAAAAATTCTCCATACTTCCTTTCATAAAGGTTGTATTGGTTTGCAATCCCACCAGTAGTGTAAGTGTAGAAGTGTTCCCTTCTCTCCACATCCACACCAGCATCTGATGTTTTGGGACTTTGTGATGTGGGCTAATCTCACTGGGGTTAGGTGATATCTTAGAGTGATTTTGATTTGCATTTCTCTAATGATTAGAGACGATGAGCATTTTTTCATGTGTTTGTTGGCCATTCATCTGTCATCTTCAGAGAAGTTTCTGTTCATGTCTTTTTCCCACTTATAAATGGGGTTATAATTGGTGAAAATTTAAATGGGGTGTGGTAGATATAGGAGGAAGTAGAAATTAAGATATGTACATATATATACACATACATAAATGTGTGTGTGTGTGTGTGTGTGTGTGTATCACTTCTGCCTCTGGCATTGAGAGTAGCTATGAGCTTTAGGCCAGTCAGGAAGGCCCCCTTTCCATAATTTTCTCAATCTCCCAACTCTAAATGATGCATGACTCTCTGACAATGCTTTTGTGTGGCAATCTAGTGGCCACGGCAGTGAATTTTAAACTGTTTGCTCAGGGCCCATAGCACTGAGGGGTGCAGTCTAGGGTCTGAAGGGATTTCAGGGGCTGACTCAGAGGACAAGAGAAGGTGGAGTCTAGATCTCCACCCTCCTACTGCAAGAAGACCAGCTCTGTTTTGATCCAATTTACATATTAAAGACCTGCATGAAGTTTCATTCATCACACTGATACTGCTGGAAAAAAAAAATGCTGGAATAAAATCCCAGCCTATCCAAACAAGTAAAACCACCCTCGTCTTGGTCTTGCTTGGTATAGCCAAACTTCCCTTTGAGTACTCCCAACATGAACTCTCCAGATCAGTCAGGTTGAGTTCACAGACCGGGGAGCATTCCTGGCTCATATGGGTTCTGTTTGCTGTGATCTATACTTGGGGAATGAGCAATTGCTTTTGGTTCCTGAAGTTACTAAAATTGGTCTCATTTAGCAAGAGCGTGTACAGGTGGGCCAAAAGCACGTGGGACCACATTTCCAGCAGGAGTGACCCAGGTGCAAAGCAGTTGACAGCTCTGGAACTCTGATATAATATCTTTGGGGTGAAAGGCAGGGAGAGGTGGGTTTCGCTTCTGATGAGAGGAGTGGGGGAAAGGTGTCAGCTGAGGGGAGCCTGTGAGGTGTCTCCAACTGCTTCATAAGATTTGTCCAGATCAAGTCATTTCTTTGAACAGTTACTGGAGATGGGTGCTGAGCAGTGGCAAAGCCATCAAGGGTCACCTACATCCGTACTACCCACTCTGCTTAGGGTTTACACCAGGAATGCCTGGCCGCAGGCCCATCAGGTTTGGGTCTGTGGGAGCCACAGCAGCGGTGGGTGTAAGACACAACATTTTTCTTTTCTTTTTTTAATGACACGACTTCTTGCGCAAAACCAGGTCTTACTCTCCACTTCCTTCTGCAGAACCACCTTGCAAGTGCGCGGATTCATCAGTTGCTATGGAAAGAATTAGGTTGAACTGAGATAAATCGCAACGTAAGAGGAACAGAACAATGAGACTTTTAATGTCAAAGTTGAGGGACACAGACACCTGGAGTTCACTTGCTGCGTGGACACCCCTGGGTTTCCAATACAGCTCCTCTGGCCTGAAGTTTCCTTTTTCATCCCAGCCTTGTCTCTTAGTTCAAGATGACGTTAACATTAAAAATGAGTTGTCCTATTTCTTCTTTCCCTAGTCTCTGAAAAATGTTGTGAGATATTGGAATTCCTTCTTCCTTGAATGTTTAATAAAACTCGCCTACTAGTACCCTGAACCCCATAAATGCATCAATGTACAAAGTTATGATTTAATAAAAAATAATAAAATTAATAACATCTTAAAAAAAACTCGCCTACAAAAACATTTCGTCTGGGAAACTCTCTATTATACTTTTTACTTTTGCATAATATACTATCCCATGATACTATCCCATAATAAAAAAAAAGGAGAGAATGGTATAATAAGACTTATGTACTTATCATCCAGCTGAGGAAAGGTTTTAAATTAGGGACTAAATTTTGTAAATGTTTAGAGGATCATTCAAGTTTTCTATGTCTTTGACAACACTTTTCTAGGTACTTGCATATTGCAATGAACATTTCACATTATTGGCATAAATGATTCATAATTTGTTTAAATTTGTGCATCTACATTTATACTTCTGTTTTTTATTTATGATACTTTTTATTTATGTTTTCTCTCTTGTCTTCAAATAGCCTTACAGAAGTTTATTAATATTATTAGGCTTTTTAAAGAATGGGCTTTCCTCTTTCTGTACTTTTGTTTTGGGATCTGAGTCAGCACCCTGGGAGTGGAAGTGAGGGTAGGAGGGACCTCTGGACTATTAAACTATTGGCATGTGCCAGCTGGATGATGCTCACTGGGCAGATCAGAGCTGGACTTCTCAAGACCAATAAAGAAGGTTATCATTGGCTCGGCACCCATAGCTCAGTGAGTGGAGTGCCAGCTGCATACACTGAAGCTGGTGGGTTTGAGGCTGGCCAGGGCCAGCAAAACAACAATGACAACTGCAACCAAAAAATAGCTGGGTGTTGTGGTGGGTGCCTATAGTCCCAGCTACTCACTTAAGCCCAAGAGTTTGAGGTTGCTGCGAGCCGTGATGTTACAGCACTCTACTGAGGGCGACATAGGGAGACTCTGTCTCAAAAAAAAAAAAAAAGGAGGTTATTATTTTCAGGAATATAGTCTGCCTTAAAAGGAGTGCACTGAGGGAAAGACAATGATAACAATAATTCTAATACTAACATAAGTGTATTTATTGTGTGCTATGGACTAGGGTAGGTGTTTTATATACAGGGCCTCATTTAACCTTCACATTGAGACTCTGAAGTTTCCATTCATAGGCCATTTTCAGGTGGGAAACTGAGGCTCATTGTGATTATGTTATTAGCTCAGAATCATTTTGCTTATTGATGGTGTTTGACTTCAAAGCTTATGTTTTTCTGTTACTCTATTAGCCGTGAACAGAGGGAACACTGAGACGGACCTGGGAGATGTCAAAAGCCCTGGCCATGAGACAGGAAAACCCGAAGGGTCACAACAGAGCTCCAGCTCCGCCTTTCTGGGGCCAATGGTGAGTGAAGCTGACCCAGTTCCATTTTAAATGATCTGCATTTTATTTTATTCTGGGAACTCCTGGGACTAAAAACACTTGGCTATTTGGTCGAAATATCCAAATACAAAGAAATTCCTTTTTTAAAAGGGAAAAGTACTTCCTTAGAAGTGATTTTTTAATATAAAAAATCAGGCAACTATTATTCAAAATGAAACTAAAGCATTAACAGTTGCAAGAAACCATGAGTTGCAGTGAGTGACCTACAAACTTTCGTATTTTCATTTTGCACGGCAAAAATATGAAGACAGTACTTTGGCTTTCATGATTGTTTTGTTTCAGTTTCTTTCAAAGAATGTCAATATTTAATATCATTGAAAAAACAAATAGGGAGATAATTGGTAAAAAAAAAAAAAAAGGCACAACTTAACAAAATAGCTCTACAGTAAGGGTTACTATTGACACATCAACTTAAACTGTGAAAAGTGACTATGATACGTCAGATTTAGCCTGTTTCTATTTAAAAAGCAAACACAGTCAGAAATTTAACTATAAAAATGATCTCAACTTTGCAAGTATATTGGAAAAAAATCTATGTGTTTAAACTTTAATCCCCTATAAAACATTTGTGGGCCTGGCATGGTGGCTTGCACCTGTAGTCCTAGCATTCTGGGAGGTTGAGGTGGGTGATTCACTTGAGCTCAGGAGTTCAAGATTAGCCTGAGCAAGAGCAAGAGCCCATCTTAACTAAAAATAGAAAAATTGGGAGGGTGTGATGACAGGTACCTGTAGTCTGAGCTAGTCGGGAGGCTGAGGCAGGAGGATTACTTACACCCAAGAGTTTGAGGTTGCTAGAAGCTGTGATGATGCCATGGCACTCTACCAAGGGCAACTGAGTGAGACTCTGTCTCAAAGAAACAAACACACAAACAAAAAGCAAAACAAAAAAATTTGCTGTCTGTGGGCAATGAGCGTCCGTTTCCTATGTCAAAGGTGCCTGTGAAGTCTGGAAACACAGGTGGATGGATATTGCTGATGATAACACTTGTTATCAAGGACATCTTCTTCAATCTGCTAGAAAGGAAAATAATGTTCTGTGTGTTTCCAGAGTTTGTGGATGCCCTGACTTATAATCTTTTGGGATATTAGTATTTATTTGTTAGATGGTCCTTCCATTTCTTTCCCCCCCTCTTTTCTGTCTCTCTTTTTTTGTCTTGAGATAAAGTTTTCTCTGTCACACAAACTAGAGTGCAGTGATGTCATTGTAGCTCACTGCAACCTCCAGCTCCTGGGCTTAAGTGATCCTCCTGCCTCAGTCTCCCAAACTGTTGGAATTACAGGCATGAGCCACCTTGCCTGGCCAAGCCTTTCCATTTCTTAAACTTGCATTTTTTCCTCCTTAGACCTTTAACTGCTATCACTGCTCACAGCAGGGTGATTCTCTCCCTACTCTCTGGACTTCAGTGGCTGTGTGGACATGTTTGTACTAAGTGGTTCCATGCTCCGTCATGGTTGTTTGGACCATGAGGACATTAGCTGAGCCCATCAGCTTCCTGGGTCCTTGGAACTGGGTGTCAGAAATTCTGAGTACCAAGGGGCATGTGAAAATCTAGCCGTCATCATGGCAGGACCACATATGTCCCCCAGAGCTGTAGAGTGGCCCCCTTCTACCCCATGAGGTGAAGTGAAGAATGAATTTCTGAAAAGAGTGATGAATTAGGTGTTGGAAATGAACAGCAAAGAGGCAGAGGGAACCGGTAGATGCCCAAGTCCTTCAGTCCCTCATGAAGTCTCCTGGTCCTCAGGTTCCCTGAGGGACCCAGCATCCTTCTTGTGAATGTCCCTTTCTATGTAAGGTACCCAGATTGGTTTTCGTTACTTGTTATGTAAAGAGCCTTGACTAAGACCATCTCTGCTGTTTCATCTCTAGCCCCCAAAGTTGGGGTCATCCTGGGGCAGAGGCTTGTGCTAAGGCAATTCCTAAAATTACAGAAAAATCATTTAATGTATGATAAACATTTTTGAGAGAAGAAAGCCAATAAATAAATATGTCCTAAAAGGGCCTGAAGTGGTTAGTAGAATGTTTGCCCTCTCCCTTCTGGGAAAATCTAAAATGATCTCACCAAGAAGAGCAAGGTCGTAAAATGAACACGAGGCCAAAACCAACCTTTTGTTGAAAGAGTTGCTCTTAGTTTATTTAAAAAGCTATGATAGTTACAAAAATAATTATATGTGGCACATGTACTACATTTTCATGGAACAATGTTGGTTATCTCGTCCTCAAGTTTCCAAAGAGCCAACTGAGTGTTTACCGGGTTGGAATAAGTCTTCAGGAAGTCCCTAGAGAGGTACAGAAAGGATACTTGCATTTCTGAGCTTTTGTTTTTTCTTTAAAGACTGTTCTATTTTCCTTTCAACTTCCTTTATATCTCCCTTCCTTAGTATTTGGTCCTGTGTTGGGAGATAGAACTTTCCGTGATGACAGATATATTCTATATCTGTGCTGTCCAATATGGTAGCCACTAACCACACGTGGCTTTTGAATGCACTTGAAACGTGTGGTCAGCATGACTAAAGAGCTGAACTTTTAACTTTTATTTAAATTAAAGTTTAAGTTAAAATAACGTTATTTAAATTAAGTTTAAATTAAGTATCACTGTTGATATGACTTTCTTTTTTTTTTATGAACTGTAATGACAGACTTTCCTGGGTCTTAGAAATTCAAAATAAAGGTTGAATTAAAATTTAAACTAAAATAACTAAATGTAACTAGAAGCCAGTGAGTTGGACAGTGCAGGGTTCGTCTATCAACACACTTTATAATTTTTGTTTTGGGGATTGCTAAGACATTATTTGTGACGTTTGGCCGGGGTTTTATAGTGGCTTGAATTGCCCGTCTGATTTCCCCAATTCTCTCATTTCCCACTTCAAAAAGATCAGCGGTTGAGAGGCTGGCTGTATCACCGTTTAATTAAATTCGATTTTGCTGTTTGGATGGGAAACTCTGCCCCAATTCTGGTTTTTTCTAGATGAGGGTTCTGTGGTCAAGTGTGGGTGAATTGTGGCTTTCTACTAGCCTGCTGGCATTCACAGCACACACTTGATACTGAGGGCAGTCAAACGTAACCTGGAAGGAAGCGTATTTGCTTATCTTACAGCTTGTTTGAAGACCAAACCACAGCCATGTTGGGATAAAGCAGCCCAGTGAGATAGTACCGGCAAGCTCTAGGGAGACCTCATGGTGGCTCACCACAGAAACCTCAATGTTGATATGACTTTCTTTTCTTTATGGACTGTAATGACAGACTTTCCTGGGTCTTGGTTGCTGTGAAGAAGCTGCTTGAAGTGGGGAGTAGTATATTTACTACGTGTGATTATTCCTGCAGTTTTCTTGCTTAAAAAAAATAAGTGGAAAGCAACCCTTCCCACAGGAGGCAACCTGACAGCCTCATGGCCCTCCTGGGTATCCTGTCCTCCCGTTTCATGGCAGAATGATTTCCAGTCTGCCCATCTCAATTTGAAGCCTGCTGAGTCCAGAGCTGAGGGTCTTCTGTGACATGACTGATTACACTGGTTCAAATGACAAAAACCGCTTGCTTTTTGCAGAAAAAGTGACGGAGATGGTGGAGAAGGTGTCCATTCCATTGTTTCTGATTGGTTTCTTCATTAGACACTTGGCTGGTCATATGGCTTCCTTCCTTGGAGCCTGGCGAGAAGCCGCCTGGTCTCTGATGGCTGTGCATTTTGTTTTGTGCACCTTGGAGGGATCTGAGGCCGTAACCATCCACAGGTGCAGCAGAGCCGGGAGATATGCGTATGCTGTTGGCAGAAGGACTTTTCTTCTCCAGTCTTCCCGAAAAGGCAGGCGGTGAAAGCAGCCTTCTCTGCACTTCGTCTGATGCTTGACCTGCCTGACGTTGAAGGGAGGTTTATCTACTGGTGTGATGGGAAGGTGAGTTCACCTCCGAGGAGGAATGGAGCATAGAAGTGGGAAATCTGCGGCCACTTGCTGCTACTGTCCCTGTAGGCACCCATGTCAAGAGAGTCCAGATTAACCAGTGTCTACACAGAACCCCGCTCTCCGAAGCTCACTTTTACTCTTGGTAAATTCAAGGTGACAATGGGCTCTCACAGGAGTACCCTGGTCTCTCTTTGTCCTGTTCACCGCACGCATTCATTCATTCATTCATTACTTCAACACTTGTTTATTGGACACCAGTGATAAACCTGCAGTCTTCACTGGGGACACCACTGCATCTGAGGTTTGCCCCAGCTGCCTCCTTCCAATAGGCAGGGTGTTGTCCAGACACATTTCCTGTCCTTCATTTTTCTCTCTGTTCTCTCTGTACTGTCTGTGCTCCAAGACCTTCTTTGATGGAAAATCTTATCAGAATGTTTAAAATATGTTTTTCTGGGGTGGTGCCTGTGGCTCAAAGGGTAGGGCGCCAGTCCCATATGCCAGAGGTGGCGGGTTCAAACCCAGCCTGAGCCAAAAACTGCAGGAAAAAACCAACCAAACAAACTATATATATGTGTGTGTGTGTTTATCTAATTGATTTCTCCCTTTGGAAAATGAATATAGTGTAATAAAATTGGGGTCAAAGAAGCTAGAATTAGAGAATAAGCAAAGAATAATTTGTTGAGATGCTTTTATCTACTTCTGATGTCCAAGGGGAGAGAGGGCTTTGAGGTCAGGAGGCCTGGAGCTTCCCTTGTCATTCTGCAGTCAGGAGGCATTTTGGTTTCCAAAGTATGAGGTTCACTGGGGGATGAGGCAGGGGAATGGGGAGGTAGAAACCAGGAGTGATGCCCCAGAGTGGAGGGGGCTGCAGAGGCCCACTCCCCAGGGAACCCCTGGAGAGGATGGTACCCCTGCGGTGTGTATGAGTTGGGGTGTGTATGGGAGTTGGGTTGCATGAAAGTGGACGTGTATGGGAGTTGGGGTGTATGTGGGAACTGGGGCATATGAGATCAGGAGTGTGTGTAGTGAGATGCTCAGGCGCTGCCATGGCGTGGGGGGCCGCGTGTGTGTCTGAGAGGCACTGAACACCTTGGGGGCTGCGAGGCTCTGAGACAGACTCGCCCCAGCCTGGGCAGTGACTCTGCGTTGTGAAGCCCCTGTCTGGCCTTCTCAGATGCTCCCTTTGCTTCCATTATTGATCTTAGTTTGAGCAGCTTTGAGAAAGGGCCACAAACTCCACAGACACTTGTACCTTCAGCTTCTTCACAGTAGCCAAGAGGTGGAAAGGCCCAGGTGTCCAGGGATGGACGGGCAGGTGGATGTGATCTGGTGATCAGTGCAGTAGAAGGCATAGCATTCAGTCTTCAGAAGGAAGTGAGTCCCGCCACACGCTCGGGCACGATGAGCCTTAGCCCGGGCATTAGGCTGAGTGAAATGAGCCAGTCACAAAAAGACAAATGCCGCGTAATTTCACTTGCCTGAGGTCCCCAGAGGAGGCAACTTCAGACATGGAAAGTAGAATGATGTTTTCCAGGGGCCGGGAGTTACGCAAGTGGAGAGGAGCCCTGCAGGTGGGTGGTGGCGGTGGCTGCCTGACCTTAATGCTCCTGGACCGCACACTTCCAAATGGCAAAGCAGAGCGTGTGATGCGAGGAACCCTTTACTGGCCGTTTCCGTCCCTGCTACCCAGCCTGATGAAGGTTTTGGCCATAAGCACTTGGGGTGCACTCTTTGCTCTCCCGGCATCCACCTGGGTGGTGTGCCCCAAAGTCTCTAACAAAGGAGAAATGAGGTCAGGCCACCCCAGTAGTGGGACTCAGCACATTGGAAATGATTCAGGACAGTGGACTCCCAAATGACCTCCTCAGAAACGCTAGTATGGCGACAGATTGCACGTCCAGAAAAACCCAGAGAAACTCTTGTTAAAGATAAACAAAAGGAGCTGGACAGCAAGCTCATCCGGGTCATGGAACTGAGCTTTACCTTTTTGTATTCAAAGCGTGCAGGGCAGGCCAGCACGGGCTTTGCACAGTGGCTCTGGGAGGTGGTGAGGCCAATTTTTTTTTATCCCCAATGATAAAATGCCAGTGATGTGATCAGGGAGGGCCAGTGTGCAGGTTAATGCCTAGCACCCCATTTATCTGCTGCCTCGCGTCCCTGCCCACCTCGGCTCTGTCCCCAGGTCAGCCCTGTTTGCACTGTGACACTGTGTTTGTGTTTACAGTAACTGCTCTTTAGTCCCCAGAGCCTGGGAACAGTGCTGGGGCTGTGGCTCTGGGGTCCTTTGCGAAAGGCTGAAGTCAGGATTCTGGCCAGACTCGTCCTCCTGCCCCTCCCAGGACATGGCCTTCAAGATCCTCTGGGGCTCAGGTCATATTCCAGGGTCAATTCAAGGTGAGCTGCTCACTTTAAAGCCCTTTGATATTTTGACTTAAGCTGATGTCCCATTCAAGAAACAGCTGGGGCCTTTTGTTTACAGCGCTCCCATTTCACATTTCTGGGTGGATATATTTTTTGGAGACAATGTTCTCTGAATTACCTTTGAAATAAGAACTTACCAGCTTAGGAACCATTCTCTCTGAATTATCAGAATAAGAATAAACACAACTCTCTGAAGTCCTATTTCTGTAGTCCTAGCTCCACGACAGAGAGATGGCCCCACACATCCATCTAGGGAACAACGCTTTCTCTCTCCTTTCCCAAAGAACAGCTGGAGCAAGTCTCACCTGCTTCTTTCATCTTTCTCCCGCTGTTCTCCTGGTCCTGCCCCGTACTGCCAGTGCCTCCACTCTCCGAGACTCAGTTTCTCATCTGTAAACTGGGCATAGTAGTTCAGGATTGCTATGTGAGTTTCTATATGTGAAAGTATTTTGTTGATTTGAAAATGCTATGTAAATAGACATTGTTTTTCAGCAAAAAACCACGAGAAGACAGTTTGTCACACTCTGGACTCACTGCCTGGCAGTGAGAGGAGAGGTCTTGCTCATGTTACCATGTTAAAAAAAGCTAATACTAAAGATCATGTCTTTCTCTTCCTTTCAGCCCTCTTTCCTGCTGCCCCCACCTCTGGCTAGGAGGCAAGGAAAACTGGCTTTCATTTCTTTTCCCTTCCCTAGCCTCTTTGTTTGAAGAGAGTCAGCACGGCTGGTTTCCCCGGAGCTTCTTCGGTGTCACCTCTACATGAGTCAACTGAAGGTCATGCTTTAAGTTCGTGAAGGTGAAGGTGTTAGAAACCTGCACAGCCTCTGTCTTCTGACACACAGAGGCTGACGTGATACTGAAGGCCTATGTTTGGTTTTGTTTTAATTTTGTCCTGAGGAAGAGCATCAGAGAGGCACAGAGAGTGGACTCAGCTCGGGCCTGTGTGGGCCGCTGGTAATCTCACTTTCTCATTACACTCCGCAGTCCCGACTCGGCTCTGCCCTCAGATCTCTCCCTTTACATCCAGAGGTGCTGACCGTGCTCCCAGGCTCACCGGAAAGTTAATATCTGTTCTGTGGTTTGTCTAAAAGTTAGAATCTGATTGTGCAATTCTAGCCAATAGTGTCAAACATTGGCCAGCAGTGGCTTTTGGGGGAAACTCAGAGGAGTGAGAAGTTACCAAAAGATCATGACATGGGAGGCTTTTCTGTTGCTTTCTGTGCCCTTTGCAGTTTTCCAAGGTCCTTGATGGTGGTCAGATTCTTTGTGTAATACGAGGCCGCCGTGGCCGTGGCTAAGTACCACCTCAGGGTGTGGTTCACTACCCCGGAGCCTGGATGCGTGTGCTCTGAATTTTATTGCCAACCAGAAATCTTGAGGGATTTATTGGCCTGTCAAAACATAACATTTCTCCCTGATTCTTGGTATTCCAGCTAATTCTTGAAAATTGCCACCACGTGACAGCTTTTTGGTGGTCTCTGTGTGAAAAGAGCAAAGGCTCCATTGTATGAAATTGGCACCGTGCTGGCATTCTGGGGGCTGTCTCAGAAGAGTGGGTGTTGTACGAAGTGATCTGTTTTGTCAGGGGTTGGTGGGAAATAATTCAAGCTGTGATTAGGTTGTTGAAAGTCAAGCTCCCCGAAAACATTGGGGAAATCAGGAAGCCAACTATGTTGTGGGCGTGGAGGTTTGAAATGTGAAGTCCCTGCTGACTAGGTGAAATCCAAGCAGTTGGCGGAGGAAGCAAAGTCCTTTTCCTTTTTTAAAAATTTCTTTGTTTTGAAATAATCAGAGATTCATAGGAAGATGAAAAAAAAAGAAAATATAGACACAGAGCTTCCATGTCCCCTTCTCCAGGTGACATCTTGCATAACTGTAGTATGACGGAAACAAGGAATGAAGCAGGGGTGGTGCCTATGGCTCAGAAGGGTAGGCACTGGCCCCATATGCCGGAGGTGGCGGGTTCAAGTCCAGCCCCGGCCAAAAACTGCAGGAAAAAAAAAAAAAAGGAATGAAGCAGAATGCTTTTGAGAAAGCCAGGTGACACATTCAGATAATGAAATCATAGACCTATTGCAGAGAGAGCATCAATTATATGTGTGTGTGTGTTTTGAGCCCCTAGTGTGTATCAGCATCTGGGTATCAGGAATATAAACAAATTAGTTCTGGTTCCTCCCTTTAGGGTGGGGGGTTACAGAATAACCAGGGAGACTGACATTAACTACGTGATTGTGCAGATGATTCATTAATTATAATTTAGTGCTATAAAATGAAAATACTGCAGAACCTTCATAGCTGACCACCTCCCTGTGCTGACCACTTCATTAAGTTGGCCTGGTTTTTATAGACTGGGCGTGCACCACATGTGCGTGTCAGTACAGTGGGCCTAGTCCCTTATGTTGACCACCTCTGTATGTTGACCAGTTAGTTACAGTCCCTTGGGTGATCAACTTACAGAGGTTCTATTGTAAAGTTAAAAAGGAAAAAATGATTCCATGAATAGAGACCTTAAAAGTGGATGGCGCCTGTGGCTCAAGGAGTAGGGCACTGACCCCATATAGTGGGGGCGGCAGGTTCAAGCCCCGCTCCTGCCAAAACCGCAAAAAAAAGATACCTTAAAAGTTTCCATAATGTTTAGTAATCTTAAGATTTTCTAAATATTCTAGAGTAGTGGCAAGTTTAAAATTTACTTCTATTGTAAAATTTATAATCATGTCCTCTTCTAGGCTTATTTTTCCAAATTTCCTCTTTTTTTAATCTGTGGAGGCCAATTAAGTCCTTGAGTGAAGGAGCACTGATGACCCTGCCCACGGGCGAGGGCGCTGTTAATACACACAGCACTTTAGCTGCAGGAAGGGAGTCGGACTCCAGATCTGCTCCTTAATATCAATCTCCAGCAATGAAGAGCGATAGACCCTGGACAGATAACTTGCTTAGGGAGGCATTTTTGAACTCGGCCGTGTTGGAGGAGACCCTAATATCTTTCTGATCATAAAGCTTCCTGCCTTGAGTTTCAGAGGGCAGCTCTGGCAGGCCACACAGAGTTCAAATGCACACGTTTCACTCATATGATTCAGCACTATGATCTAATTTGGAATCCTTATGGTTTAAGTGAAGAGAGGAACAATTAGATTTATGTTCCCTGTTTAGCTCAAGCAGTGGTATCTGGGCAACTGAAGCTGAACGCACACAAGATAGCCACCCTACCCGCCTACTTGGTAAACTCTAAGCAGGTGGTAGGAATAATACCTGGACAAATATCTCTGGTCACTTAGGACATTTTCTTTATATCAACATTTGCTGTAGGAGGTTCTCACATCTCCCAGCTCTTGCCAAGCAAACAGTGTGTTTCAGACAAGAAGTGGAAACATAAGTTTGCCAGGAATTGCAGGGAGCAAGTGGCCTGATTGGTGATGGGCACAGCCAGCCTGTCCCATTGACTGTCAACTCCATTTTGGGTGAGATGCAGTCGTGAACTAGGGAGCCTGCCCAGGAAGCACATTCTATGTCGAAGCACTGACTTTACCTTTGTTCAAGTGGAGCGTTTTTGAAAATTTTCATTCTTTGTTCAGGGCTGTGTGTCACTGAGCCTTTCAAAATACACTCCGGACAGAAGCAAGGCCTCCTGACAATTCCAGTAACTGGCGGCCATCATTACTCTACATAAAAATGGAGTAGGGGCAAGTCCCACAGAATCCAAATCACCCCAAACCTAAATTTTCTTCCCTTTTTAGGGAAATCACAGGATTAAATCACAGGGTTAATCTTGATGTTAATCTCTTGACGTTAATCCTTTTGTTGAATTTCACTCCTACTATAATTTTTTATTTTGTAGTGTTTTTTTTTTTTGAGACAGAATCTCCTATGTTGCCCTTACTAGAGTGCGGTGGCATCACAGCTCCCAGCAACCTCAAACTCTTGGGCTTAGGAGATTCTCTTGCCTCAGCCTCCCAAGTAGCTAGAACTACAGGTGCCTGCCACAACGCCCAGTTATTTTTTGGTTGCAGTTGTCATTGCTGTTTAGCAGGCGTGGGCTGGGTTTGAACCCGCCAGCCTCAGTGTTATCTGGCTGGCAAACTACTCACTGAGCTATAGGCGCCAAGCTCAGTGAGTGTAATTGTAATTTTTAATACTGTTTTTCAGAATGTTGGAGTTGAATTTGGGAGAATTTGTTACTTTTGATGAATGCTGGTGAGTGGATGGATGTGCTCGTGTGCAGAGACCTCCTGCACCAGTTCCAGAAGATAGACTCTGCAGGCAGGGCCGGCTGACCTCTGAGTTCCCCAGGGCCAAGCATTGTGGCCCCTGCACAGTCAGCCTCAGTATATACCGGCTGAGTTGCTGCTGAGAACTTGTAGTCGGATGGTGCTGGTGTTAGGAGCTGGGCTTGGAGGAGATATATTTGATTCTGAATTCTGGCTCTGCCACTTACTCGTCACAGTTCTTGGGCAAATCAGTTACACTCTCTGAGCCTGGGTTTCCTCAGATGTAAAATGGGAATAATAAGACTCACCACATAGAGCTGGGAAAATTAAATGAGATGATATTTAGCACTTTATGTAGAACCTGAGACATGTTTACTTGCCAACTCCTGTTTCCCCAGTTAGAGTATCAGCCCCATGAGGACAAGGATTCGTCTTTTTTTTTTTTTTTTTTTGAGACAGAGCTTTAAGCTGTCCCCCTGGGTAGAGTGCCATGGCATCACAGCTCACAGCAACCTCCCAACTCCTGGTCTTAGGCAATTCTCCTGCCTCTGCATCCCAAGTAGCTGGGACTACAAGCATCAGCCACAGCGCCCGGCTATTTTTTGGTTGCAGCCATCATTGTTGTTTTGGTGGGCCCAGGCTGGATTCGAACCTGCCACCTTAGGTGTATGTGGCTGGTGCCTCAGCCACTTGAGCCACAGGTGCCGAGCCGGATTTATCTTATTCATGACTCTATATCCCAATGTCTAGCACATAGTAGGTGCTTAATTAGTATTTGTCAAATTAATGAAATGTAGATTGAAATAATGTATTTCAGATTTTGTGATATTACTGTGAAGAAGAAGTGAATAGTTTAAAGATTGGGGGAGTGAAGGCATGAAACAATTATATTGGAAAAATATCAAATTATTGGGGAGAGATATTTTAATCCATCTGAGTTATCTAGATATACCTTAGTATTGGACATTGATTCTACATTAAATAGTTTAGCTAAGAAGCCAGGATTTATTTTTCCAGGTTTTATGTTTCTCAAGTTTTCTGAGAAAAACTGATTTACCCATTTAAAAATCTTTGATTAATATACATGTATATAATATAATTCTCACTTTGGTGCCCTGAGTAGAGTACCATGGTGTAAGCCTAGCTCACAGCAACCTCAAACTCCTGGCTCAACCTCCCATGTGGTTGGGACTACGGGTACCCACCACGATCTCTAGCTAGTTTGTCTATTTTAGTGGAGACGGGGTCTCACCCTTGCTCAGGCTGCTCTCAACTCCTGAGCTTAAGTGATCCTCTGCCATGGTATCCCAGAGCCGTGGGAGTACAGGTGTGAGGCACCATCCCTGGCCCTGGGAAAATTTGAAATAAAGCCCAAATAGTGCTTTTCCTTAGGGGTTACTTGACTTTGTAATTCCATAGGCCAATGTTTTTCAACCTTTTTTGAATAGTACTCTCGAATCTATAGTGAAACTTCTGCAGTATACTTAAATTATGTTGATAAAAAGAAAGAGTAAACAAAGGAATACACTTACTGTGCTTTGAACTTCTTTTGAAAATAATTTGATTAATGATCTTTAACAATTTTCATGGTATACCTGAGATCCTCTCATGGCACACCAGCATGCACGGCACAACAGTTGAAAATCACTGTAGCTAGTAATTTATCTGCCCTCCAAATTACTCAAACCTGGTATCAACTAGTAATCAATTCTGAGTGTCCATATGTGTCTAACTGCTGGGAATGAGGTAGGTCCTTTGCAAAGTGCCGAGCGGATTCAAGAGTGCTTTAGGGACAGCTCTTTAAGCCACCACCAGATGGAGAAGGTACTCCATCAAAGTTTAGCACAGCGCCTGCTTTGTTTCAAACAGGTTTTGGCACTTTCCTCCTTTCTGGACGAGATGGTTTGCATTTTTCGGGATGCAGGAAAGAGCAACTCATGAGGGTTTGTATTTTAAAATTTTACGTAGAGAATTGAAGTACGTGCTTTTACGAATTCTGGCACTATTTGTGGACTTAATACATCTAAAATATGTATTTTTAAGCCGTAAGAGTGGTATTGCTAAGTAAGTTTTATTTTTTCCCCCTTTGGGGAAACTTTGATTTCCCACTTTATAACTTGCAACCCTCCCTCTTTCTGAGTAACCTTCCCCTTCATGAGATCAGAGTGTTAAGTTAAATTAATAATTGGCCGGGCATGGTGGCTCACACCTGTTGTCCCGGCACTATGGGAGGCCAAGGCAGGCGGATCACCTGTGCTCAGAGGTTTGAGACCAGCTAAAGACCCCCCTGAGCCACTTGAGACAGTGTGAGACCCTGTCTCTACAACAACAACAGGACAATGAGACAGCAGGACCTTGTGATCCCAACTACACAGGGGGCAAGAAAACACTACAGGAGGAAGAAGTAATTAAAAAAAAATTAAAAAAATTAATAATTAAGAGCAAGAGTACTGAAGACCAATGGCTCTGGGTTGGAGTCCAAGCTACTCCACTTGGGTGAGCCATGTAAGTTCTCATGTCTCAGGTTCTTACACTAAAAATGCCCACTTCTCAGAATGGCTGGGCAGGTGGATGAGACGATGGAGCTGATGCCCCTTCCTGGCACCCACAGGTGCTCACACAGCTGTGTTTGCTGTTCACTGTGCTACATTATTACTTACAGATCGTCCTTGAGTGAAAGGCAAGTGAATACAATATTTTATACACCCTTCCAGTACATCACAATCTCAAATGACACCAGATTGTAATGTTGTTATAGCCTCTTTCTCTCTCCTCCCCACTGTCCCCCACTCTTGGATAGGCTAAATAAGTGGTTTTCAGTGGTGGGGGTAGGGAGTGATGTTGCCTCCCTACCAAGAATACTTGGTAATGTCTGGAGACACTTTTGGCCATCAGAGTGTGTATTACTGATATCTACTGTGTAGAGGCCAGGGGTGCCGTTAAACATTCTAAAATCCACAGAACAGCACCCCCTAGGACAGTGCATTATTATATTTGGCTCCAGATGTCCATAGTGCTGGAGTTAAGAAACCAGACTAAATGGTACTCAGTAGAAGGAAAGCTTCCTGTCTTTGGTTTAGTCAACTGAACTTGAATAAATTCCAAACATATGTGAATCAGGACCCATGTTAGACTCTGGGGGTCTCCAGGATAAAAAGACATGGACTCAATCCGGGCTCTGTGAAGGGCCTAGAATATTTCCCTACTGTCAAGCAATTAAGTTAACCAGATGCTGTTTCATGGGTGAGGTGTGGGATCCTCCTCCCCCACCTTGAAGGAGGATTTCTTTTTGTCCTAGCGAACAGTAACTTCTCTCCAAGTATCTCAACAGAATGATGTGGGTCAAGGATTATTGTCTGGAAAAGTCCTGGCTGAGCTTGGTCAGCTAGTGAGCAGATAGGAACTGTCTCAACGAAGTCATGAAGTTATAAACTTAGACATAGCAATGACTGACTGTGAGCAGATGAAGAACAATCTCATTATATGATTCTCCCCCCGCCCCCAAACACACACACTGAAACTGTGAGCCTGAACTGACTCATAGGGACTGGTCTTCTCCAATTCATGATGGCATGTGATAGCATACTAGGCCAAGGGTGACAGACAGGAGCACAGGATCCATGGTATCTTCTACAGGAAAAATAGGGGGAGATGATGGGATTGAAGACCGATGGCCCATCGTCATCTAATCTAGAACATGGGCTGTCTGCATAGAATCAGAGACTGAGCAGGCAGGGTGAAAAATGGAGAGAAATAGTGGAGAATCCTGTGAAATATGGTCAAAAAATAAAATATTATACTACAGTGAAAACGATGGGACTAGCTATACGCATTAACATAGTTAAATTCCAGTCCTTGCATCTGAAAATAAGAAACCATTCTACATCGTTCCAGCAGGAAGGGTTTAATTCAGGAAATTGGGTGCCTAGAAAACCAATATTGCAATGGTTTGTCAGGGGATAAAATCTAGGGATGCGGGGTCCTTCTCAGAAATCAGGAAGCTGCAGGAAGCCTCTGCCGCCACTGTAGAAGCCTGGCTAGTCCCATACTGTTGCTGCCTGCGGAAGAGCGGGGTTGGTTTTGTCCCACCGTGCACTTCTCAGGGCAACATCAGCATGGGAGCCGTCAGCTGCCACACCCAGTGACAGAGCTGAGGGCAAAGAAGGGGTGAGGACAGTGCCTAGTGCTGAAAGATAAGGGCGACATAACTGAGAGATAGAACCACTCCCAGACAATTATGTCTACCACGATACCATTTTTTATAAAGCATTTTTATAAGGTGTTTGGGCATTCACAGAACGGTGTGCGGGGGCTGGGCTGAACTGGATTGTGAGAGCCAACAGTTGAGTTTTCAGGAATTTCCAAGCCAGTTGTTAAACACAGCCATTATTAAAAATGAAATTATGTCAACTGACAGTTAAATAAATTGTATTAAATTCGATGGTAATAAATATTCCAAACTCATCATTTCTTAATTATTTTACTGCCTTTTACTATTGCCTGTGCTTTTGAGGTTATTTATATCTCTTGCCTTTGTATTTTTTTTTTTTTTAAATTTTATTGAATGGTGACTATGTACATTAATGCACTTCTGGGGTACAGTGTGGGATTTTCGCATGCAATCCGAAATACTTCCATCAAACTGATCAACACAGCCTTCATGTCATTTTCTCAGTTATAGTTTTAAAACATTCTGATTCTACTCTTAGAGAGTTTCACTTGTACCCCTGTAAGA